>JAVCKT010031096.1:0-14520 GCA_032273925.1 Rhynchotus rufescens | reverse complement strand
TTTCCACATTCAACTTTGTTAAATCCTTTAAAGTTTGGATTAAAAATTTGTAATACCTTCAAAAAATAGAAACTTTGATCCTTTTTAGGAAGTTTTTACTTTCTCAACTCTAAGTCTGGCTCAGTCTTCAATACTTCTGAGGGAGGATGTGTAGCATCCGGTGGGCATAAGTCTTCTTTGTATAATTTTGATATTTATATTTTTTAGTAGATACCATCCTATGGCAGGCCAGTCTAGAGGTAAGCCCAGAAAAGACAGGAAACACTCCACTTAATTTCTACTGTATCAAAAACATTAGTCTCATGTTCTACTGCTTTAGTGGCTCAGATAAATACAAATTATCCTAGTGCAGTGGTCAGAATGAAAGTGTGAACTTGATCCCAGGCTATTAAAAGGTTGCAGCTGTGTTATTTGTTTGTGTGCTTTTGGAAAATTGGAGCTGGAGGGAGGAAAGCTGCTCTGTGATGCAGCTTCCATTATTCTCATATTACAGTGTTATCTCAGTATCTAAATCAAATGTCAAAAGCTGCAATTGAAATGCAGAAAGAAAGTAAACTGGTCTGAGAGTGACAGTTGCCCTCAGTGCAAGCTAAGAAAGTGAGGAGAGTCGTATCTTATTTTAGAGTATTTTGTATCTACAATAGCTGCACACAGCTTACAAAACTTTGTTAAGAGAATATGTTTGTCCAACATAAACCAGAATTCCAGGGGAATAAATCAGCAATTTTTTTCTTATAAAATGCATTGCTTGATAATTCAAGCTTAATTTCAAAGGAGAATTGCATACTATGCATGGAAACTCAGAAATTTTGCCTTGCCTCTAAAAAGTCTGGATTTCTGAGGCAGGATGTAATTTAGGATGCAGACCCTGCCAGTCACATATTCCTTCCTTTAACCATTCTGAACTCAGAGTCATTGTTTGCTTTCATGGGAAAGGATGACTTTGGTAACAAATGAGACTTTCTAAGGTGGCACTCCAAGCATAAGGCAGCTTTGGAAAGGAACACAGGAATGGAAATACAGTAGATGGCAGGTAAAGTATTTTGAAAATTTGTGACTATCTCTTTCTAGCTATTAAAAAAGGGTCATAAAGCATTCTTCTGTCTTGCCTTGAGTGACTTAACTGCCTGGTTGAATCAATATTACAGAAATGATCTTCAGATCAGCCATACAATTCCAGTTTTTCAGTCAAAGCAAAACCAATCTCTGCACTCATAGAAAAGCTGGATTTAGTTTATTGTCTAGTAAATCGCTTGCCAAAATTGTATAGAATAAAAGGTAGAGTAGGAACACTTTTTTGACCTATATGTGCTTTATTAGGTAAGAACTTGTGGTTTTCATCCATATCTGGGCCTCACAGGCATTAATAATGCATGAATAGTAAAGCGTATCTATCACAGATTGATGGAATGGAGGAGGTATTTTTGTGTATGTTTTCTCAGGCTGAAAGAGAGGGACAAGAGAATGAGGGAGAGATGGTATAATTATAAGCTTTAACATAGTTCATATACCCTATTTATAAGCTCCCAAGGAAGCACAGATCTACTTGATGACCTCTTATGCTGTTACAGAGCTCTTATCATACATCCTTTTAGCTACTCAGGTCTATTTTTTTTCTCATTTAGTCGGGAAAGACAGAGTGACTACCTAGTCTTTAATTTTCCAGCCAAGTCAATGTGAAATACTTACGCTGTGAAAGGATAACTGCCATAATATTATTGTTGAACAGGGTGAAGGGCTGAGGCCACCACATTTATTCACTCTCTGTAGGGTTCCTGATTCTAAGTACTCTCAGTCTTTGGTAAAATGGGACTAGCAGCATGGAAATCACGTGAAGCTATATGTATCTTATTGGACTAAATGGGTGCAAGATTTGACTTTGAGTAGTTTCTCCAAAATAAAGATATTGCAATTTGAGTTTTTCTTATAAAGCTGGAGAATATGTAGATTTGGGTACTGTGAGGATTTGTGATATGGTTGTGGTCATTTCTTAGTTTTTGAACATTTCTGAAGTTCTAGCAACTGTTTTAGAGGCTAAGGAGATTCTACAGAGCAAATAAAACCTATAGAAGAGATTAATGCACTGATATCCCAAACAATTTGGCTTGTAGGCATTAAATAATAGAAAGAATAGGGAAAAAGGAGACCCAGTGGAAGGGGCACAATGACTCAGACAAATGATTAAATAGCCTTCCTGGCACTTCTTTCATAGCATTTCATAGCATTGATTCTTTCCTATAACATCACAACATAAGCCACTAACAGGACAACCAGTTCTCAGTCTTCCTGTTCACCACCTCCAAAAGCACATGCTACCCTCAAGGAAATTTTTAAGAGATTCATAATTGGTACACCACATTCTTGACATCTTTGACTCTTTTCCCCAAGAGATGATAGACTAAGTTTTATTCTTCCAAATATCCTCATTTCTTCATTCAATTCAGCTTTTTTGAATTTATTTCTCAGTCGCTTGGGACTAATGTCACCTTTTAATATTGTCTAAAACAGTAGTAGCAGGGAGTCTGATATAACACACATTCTTTTGGTAAAGCCCTTACTTTACAGTCGTGTTCCATATCCTATTGGCACACAGTAATTACAGTTTAATTTTTCTATGTTTGTTTGATATATAGCTTTAGACTGTAAAATGGTCTCTAAAAACGCAGTAATTACTCAGCACTGTGATTCTGTGTGTGTAATTCATTGTTGTTACAGTAAACTTTGGTCAGTGTTGCAGACAATGATGCTTTTAAGTGTAGAATCAGAAAAAAACACCCAGATTTCAAAAGTAGATATTAAAAATAGCCATTAATGTGGAAGAGGAGGTGTGTATGTTGTTTCAGTTTTTTTTTCAAAATAAAAATGTTCATATAAATTTCAGTGAAACTATAGTGTAATTACACTGTACTTTGTAATTACAAACTACTTTTAAAGTAAATTCTGCAATGACTTTATGTAGGATCTCTGCTACTGATAGTGTTGTATACTACTCATCTACTAAATAAATTATGTCAGAGACCTTTTTATCACCACAGCATTTCAAAGAGAAAGAATATGTATTTTTCTTTCCTAGCATTCTCAAGGAAGATCTCCTGTTCTCTTTTCCTTGGGAACTGTTCTATTATAAAGTACTTTCTTCCTTTTTATCCTATGGGGGGCATGAGTATATATATATACTTCTCTTTCCTTTCCTCTTTTATTTTCGTTCACCTTCTTTCTTTCTAGCTCCTCCTAAGCCTTTTTGTCTTGTCCATCTTCTCATATTCTTTAACTTTTCCCATCTTCTTTTCATCTCCTAGATGAATCATAGCGCTCTCACTGCTCTCTCTATCTCTCTTCTTCTTTTTGCTTACAAAAGAGATCCTGTTGGCTGATCCAACAGGAGGAATTTGTGTTTAGATTTTAAGGTCTTTGGGAAAAAGCTCCTTTGTCAGTCTTGTGTATTTTACCACTGGTAATACAAGATCCAGCTTCATGATGACAGCTTCCTTTTGCTACCAAATTAGACTGCAGTAATGATAGGATGTGCATACAATTCCTATGACTGACAATCTCTTTATCAGCTTTTATGAGGGGAACTGCTTTGACAAATGAAAAAGTATCTGAAGGAGTATCAAATGTTTGAAACTGCTTTTAGGAAAATTAGTTATTTTCTCATTCTTTGAGAAGTTCAGTTTATTGTCTGGTACCCAGGTTGAGTATGTAAACCTAGAATTCATTTAATCTAGTAGTAAGGATGTGAGTGAGGACACTAGATGAGCACTTAGTGATGTACTTAAAGTCACCATACCTGTGTGGCGCTCAAGGTGCTGCATTTTTTTTCTATTGGAATTAAGTATATTTGTTGCTTTATCAAATAGTTTAAACACTGATTAGACATATTAAGTAATACTAGATTCTTATTATTAGTGATCTGAATCACTTTCTTTAGTCAGTTTTAAAGGTTTTTATTTGAACATCTTCTATTCCATGTGAAGGCTTGTAATCAGGATTGTATGCACAATTTTTGATTATACTACTGCTACTTATTGTTCATATAGCTCTCAGTGGCTAAAATAAATATACTACTAAGTTAAGCATTACTAATTTCTCCAGCATGATGCAGATATTGATGAGATTCTGTTGGTGAAGCAGTTTTTGAGCAGGGAAAAACACTGTCCTCTACTTCTCTGTGGAATGGGTTGCTGAGTTGCTTTCTTCTGGTACTCCATTTTTTTTTTCTGAGTTGCTTTCTTCTGGTACTTCCTTTTTTTTTTTTTATTTCCTAAGAGTTTTATAGCTTTCATGACAATATTTATTCTGACACTGGGTTCATAACTTCCTACAAACTCAGCAGTATAATTCCTGCCATCTCAAGCTGCACTACTTCATACTCAACATATTCTCGTGATTACAAACTAGTGCTGACAGCTACAGCTCAGTAGTTGGGTCATGGCTGTGTGGTAGAACTTCACACAACTGGTCATATCCTGGACCAGATGGTTAAAATTCAGCCCAGCTTAAATGACTAGACAATTGCTACAAAAGACAAATCTTTCTGGAACACAATTAACCTCCTTTGAGATGAAGATCTTTTGTTCAGATTTTGCAGAAGGCTTAATTAAATGAGATAAATTAAGGTGATATAAATTTATAGATTACGTATTAATATTTTAGCATGTCAAAATTTAACTCACTGCTGTCAGCTTAGAAGTAGGCCAACATGACCTTCAATGCAGGAGACCCACACTGTGAGGATGTAAGACTGTAAGACATATCATAGAAGGTCAGATGAAAAACAGTCTGACTCTGAAAGTCAGCAGCAAATTCTCCTAGAAGAACAGAGAGAAATAGAAATGTGGCTCTGACATAGATGCTTCTAACTTTCAAGAGACAGAAACGTATATTCTCTAAATGTTGTTTTTTTCTAAAATTAAGGAGTTCTTTTTAACTGAGGATTTACTTAATTCTATTCCTTTAACTCTGTAGATACAGATCCATAATAATAGGTATGTATGCTTTTTGCACATGGTGTTTACATGTATTTATGTTCATATTTTACTTGGAAACAAATTAAAATGCAAAATAATATTGCCATATCATTTTGGTGGTGGCTATTGGTTACAGAAATATAGCAATTTGGCTTCTGTTCATGTATTTATTATTTGTTTACTTATTTCAGAGATTTAAGCAGCCAAGGAAGATGATCATCTGCTTGTAGGACTATGAGTTCTGTGAGAGAACTGCTCAAGTGATTGCTTTCTTTCTCAACGTGGTTCATCCTAGCCCTGCTCCATTTCCTCCTCTCCTCCAGAGAATTACTGGAAAGTGTTAAGCTCTGCTCTGAGTCTATTGTTGCCAGGATAGAATCTCCCATTGATTTTCATGGTCACTGGATGAAGCCTGACATGAATGGGGGGGAAAAAAAAAACCTAACTAACTAAATAAATAAAAAAACAACTTGAGCTGATGGTTTATACAAGAAGGGAAATTATAGATGAAGTAAGGGCAATTACTAGAATCGACACTGCCACACAGCCTTGACATGGGACTGACAAAGATTATCTAAACTGATCAGAGTTTGTGTGAGATTAAGAAATGCTGAGACTGGCTGTGGTTTGCCAAAATGAAAAGCAGAAGCCGGCATGGAAATGATTTATACAAGGAAGAAAGACTATCACAACAAGCAGCAAATGAATGAATTATTAATTAAGCAGTGCTGGGAGGAAATTATATCACTCTTTAAAGAAGCAAGCATGCTAAAGAAATAGGGTAGCATGGAAAGCTGCACTAAGAGAAACGGCAATACTTATTTGACAAATCTGCTGAGGAAATATGAAGCCAGCCTCCTAAATTAAGGTAGAAAGTGAATAATTTGAATGAGACTATTAATACCATTAAAATTGATTGCCTTAAGATTTGTTGTTGTGCTGCTAGATTAAAAGATAGATCAATGCCAGTTTTGTATGGGAGCCCCTCCCACACCAATCAATCAGTAACTCTACAGCTGCTCCTCTTCATCCCTCCCAGCATGTATTTATTTCTTTTCCACTATTTGAGTTAGGAGATGCTTATATCCTTAAGCCATTTGTTTTTCCACGAGTACAATCTGCTCCATATGGGGGATAGCAAATCATCTTTGCTATAAAGTCCTCCTACACTGTGTTCATACAATACAGAGTAGGTTCAAACTTGCCCTGTCTGTGCAGTTAGTTGAAGAAGAAAGAATACACAAGAGCAATAATACAGTGTTGAACTAATGAAAGCTGTTGAGAGCCTGATATCAGTTTTTGATAGATAATTCACTGACCAGAGTCACTTTTAATTTTTAATTCTAATTTTTTTTCTTTTTTCTTTTTTTTTTTGAGTTCTGAATATGAACAGAACTTCACTTCTGTCCACAGCAAACTCCTATTGATGCATAATATGATCTATAAACATATGCCTAATGAGTGTTTTCTTTAGATGAGGAATGTCAGATATTACTACTGACAACACCAGAAAATCCGACTTGAATGCAATAAGGCAGATTTATGTTGGTGGTATTGATTTCAACTGATGTGAACCTGACCTTGAACCCTGATAGTGTCCTCCTAAAACCTATCAATAGTATAACTGACAATAATATGCTGTGAATTTTCAGTAACAGAGGGCTTGAATTGTCCCTTACTATAAAAATCTGTTAAAAGGTCCTTTTACATACTAACTGGAATCAGTCTCTGGGCTCATCCATTTTCAGCTACCATTCAAAGGCTTATGTGTTAATTAGGTATAAACTACAAGCCTATCTCAAACACAACACACCAGAGTCTCTGGAGAAGTCTTTACTAGAGTAACCAGTAAGTCTGAGACTAGATCATAGACTGCAACTCATGATACTACGTGTAGGAATGAAATTGTTAGCAGCAGAGACTTTCTCTCCGTCTCAAGAGTTTCCCACAGATAGGCACAAGACTGTCTTGTAGTTCATGCTGCAGTGGTTTTAATGGCACTGTATGATATACAGATACAGCTATATGAAATATCATCTAGCCAGACAACGTTTGAAGATTTTTTGGACAGCATCAACCTTTCGTAATAATATTTATGCACTATACACCTTGGTAGAGACCTATAGATTCAGCAGATTACCTGGGCCATACTCAAAAATTATAGTAGAGCCTGTGGGTCTACTATACTATACTACAAGGAGGGATTTGAATGAGCTGAGCTTTCTGGAAAATGAAGAGTGGCAGTTAAATCCATCTGATTGTGGCATCACACAGAAACCTTTTTACTCTCAATAGTACTTTTGAGGATGGGGATAACATGACTGGAGAACTGGAATTTGTATAGATGCATGCACTGATGATAAGAAATTGGGAATTTGTCTCTGAAATATTCCCCTGAAAATTCCATCCCTTATCATCTGGGGTGTTTTTTTGTTGTTGTTGTTGTTTTTTTTTTTGTTTTGTTTTGTTTTTTCCCCTAGCAAAGTCTATCTCATTGTGCTGCACAGCTCCAGACACTGAACCTAACTTCAAGACGAAAATCCAGGGACAGTGTTCACTAAATTGACTTATTATGCAATGTCATCAATTAGGAACAAAACAAAGTCTTACATTCTTTTGAAAGTGCACAAATCAAAATGGCATATAGTATCGAATTCTACAGAAACTGTTTTTACTTTTTTCAGTCAAGAAGCATTGGAAATAAGAATTGCCCTATTTCTAATGTTAATTTGACTTCATTGTTTAAGCTTAGAGGATATCTGTACCGCCATATTCTGTCAGTTTATCAAGAATTGTGCAAGTCTAATGAATATGGTGCTAAAATGTTGACAGAAGTCAAAATAGATTTTATAGTCTGGTGTGAAATTTACCCAAAAGTATCCTTAGTGTAGACAGGGTGCGAAGTGCAAGGTACAACCAGAGCATGATAACAGACAGCTTCAAGTTTTATATATTCTCCCTTTTCTGGAATACCTACTTAAAAGAGAATTGGCCTATTTACAGGAGGAGGAGTTCTCTTGAAAATCTTCTGGGAACTGTCTGCAATGAATGTGATATGGCTCTGTATATTGCACATAAAATATGAGAACAAAATGGGCTCCCTCAAGATTTTAACCAAAAAGGACATATTTTCCTCATCTTACATTGTAATTATTCTGTCTGTATTATATCTGTTATGGAAATTAAGACAACAAAGAAAAAATCTGCATTTTAGAAGGACGTTGTGAAGGAAGTTCTTTCATGTGTTCAGATAGTACTCTTCTCTTGGTAACTTATGAAATTATTTGTCTCATTGATTTATCTTGCATTGATTGGCCTGAATCTAGATTTCCTGAGAATGTCCTGAGTTTTTAGGAAAGTATTAAAATGATGAAAGCTGTTGACTTGATAGGAGGAGGTGTTACTTGGGGACCAAAACCCTCTATTGGTGTTCTGCCTAAGAAAACTTGATTCAAATTTTCTGACACTAATCCATTCATAGATCTCTGATCTTGTTGGGAGGAAAAAATTCTGGTATGATATTTCATCTTGTATATCTCTTATGCCTATGAGAGTGAGGCTTTCAGAAAATACTGGTGGTGATTTTTCTTCTGATACATAAAATAGGATTTAAGTATCACTAGTACCAACCCTGAATATCCAATGGAATAAAAGCTTTCAAAATATTTTTACAGAGTCCAGTGATGAATTAAAGGATCTCAGGAAAACATTATGCTCTTTTCAGAAAATCATCTAATTCTTCTTTTTGTTGCATTCAGCTGTCGACCCAGAGGTGGAAGGCTTGGTAGTTTAGTATTGTTCCCCTGAGTCATCTAGTCTCTGCATCTGCGAAACTCTCTAGAGCAATTCTGTGGTCTGTAGCAAAATACCTGACAGGGGAATAAAGCTGATTAGCTGCAGGCTTTCTTGCTCTGGAATTTAGATGTAAAACCATCATGTGTTTTTTCTTCTTCTCCCCCCCCTTTTTTTTTTCTTCCAAGAAATACTGCTATGTAAAACCTTTATTCATTTTATTTGTTTTCTTTAACCTTTTTATGAGTTTTATTCACTAGGACATTCTAGTGTTTCCATCAGTAAACACATTTTTTTGCAATAAAAGAGGCAGAGTCCTGCCCTGGTAAACTTATTGAATTTTTGTCTTATTTCCTCAGGCAAATATTTGAACTTATTGTAGGAAAAATATCTAGAATTTTTGCAGTAAAAAAGCCTTCGGGGACAAATGACAGAGAGCAATTAGGGTTTAAAAATTTGTAACAAATAGCAAAATGTTATTCATTCTTCCAAAGTTACTATCAGTTTTGTATATATTTAAGATAGCTTTTTAATTTATATATATATATTTTTTATATATATATGTTTTCATACATAAATTAACAATGAACTTTATGAGAGAAGCTTTAGACAGGATTTGGACCACTGGTCTTCTGTGTTTTTTAATGTATAAGAAGGTGTTTTGCTCCTTCTTAAGCCCCTTAAACAGACTTTAAAAGTGAGAGGACCTTAAAAATTTGAATAGAGGATTCTGACTGATTTCTGAATTTCAGAATGCAGTAATGCACAGCAGTAAGGCTGTGACAGTCCGACTTTTGTAAGGTACTTCAGATGTCCTTCCTAGGACTGGCGGTGCATTATCAATGTTTTACTTATACAAGTTTGAAAAGGCTAAGTGATTTATTATTATGGAGATGCAAACATACTTAAAAATCCTCTCAAAACAGGTTTGTGTGATTGCAAAAGAAATCCATCCTTAAGAAACTATCCTTGAGAGGCTTGATTCAAATATGACCTAGGAAAATGGGTAATATCATTATCAGCATTTTTTTTTCCACTTCTATAAGATTTCATTTAGTCAACAAAGGTTCTTCATAAACTATGATTTATTTTTTACTCTGCATGTTCTTTTATAATGAGGTTTCATTCAAAGACTCCTTCATTCCATGCCTCTACTCCACAATTTGAATCTGTATTCTGCATATTATTTTATGTAATTAGCTTATATTTAGATATTTCTCTGTGATAGAAGATTCTGAAACATACACTTTCCTTTTTTTTTTTTTCCTGGAAAAATGGTTTCTGCTACACCCTTTATGAACTTCACTTGGACCTAATCTGTGAGCAGAGCTTAGATCTATCTATTGTATGATTTGCAATATCATCCTGTGTGATTTTAAATCATCTCAGTGATTGAGAGTCACTGAATGTATTCTAACTAGAGAGACAGAAACGGCTTGTTTAAATTGACCTTCAGATGTCCTTTCCTTTACAGTTCTGAGCCAATTTCATAGGTGAACAAAATAAACTGTATGCAGTCTGTTACTATAGGACAGAGCAGTGAAGTGGTATTCCCCCCTTCCATTCTTGATGCCTGTCATGCATCGTCAATGCTGACAAGCAATTATTAGTCTTTGATTCTTTTATAATATATATTGGCAAAACAATCATTGTAAGGAATTGGAGAGTAGAAACCATTATCTTTGTACTATAGTGGTAACAGAGCTTTTAGGCTTACTGAAAATATCCATTAGGTTCTGTCCTCTTATCTACAAGTGCTTTCTATTTTGCTTTATGCTGCAGTAGAATCACCAACTTCTGCTGCATTAGCAGTGAGTAACTCTGTTCTTTCATCAGGTAATTTTCATTTGTTACTGGCCTTTGTTCTGAACTTAAGGCATTCTTCTTTTGTTTTGATGCCTACTACCTTAAATATAATTTAGATATCAGTTGTAGTCTTATTGATTTTGAAGATTTTGTTTTCCTTATAGCAGTTGTGAAACGATATGACATTTTTGTACAAGTTAAAAAAAATAAAGGGAGAAAGGTAAACAAAACAGAGAGTGAATTTTAGTTTCTGGCCTGGGAGGGAGTTTTTTGAACTTCACTCTGCTTGGTGGTCATATCTGTATGACTCACATAAATCATTGTCTCAAGCACTCTTCATAGCCTTCAGGAGCTTAAGCAGGATGCAGCCATGAAGAACAAAGGCTTTTTGTCGGTCTCAGGGCTAGCAGCACACCGCAGTTATGTTTCCCACCTGAATTAAAACAGGTACAAGTTATCAAAGGTCCTGTCTCCTGCAGGAATTGTCCTTGGTTCCAGACACACGGTTACAGAAAAACAAATTGCCAGTGCAAACAAAAAGAACAGTCTTTTGTATCTATAGAATTTACTCCCGAGTCAGGTCTCCAGAGCCAGATCTCCAGAGAGGTCCAGTTCTGCTAGAGATTTTATTTTTTTTGAAAAATGAGTAATTGTGAAACTTCTTGCACCATTCCTATCAGAAATCAGTTTCCACTACCTTCTCCCTTTTGTCTCAAATGTCCCTCAGGTTTGTTCCCCCACCATTCAGGGGTCTAGCCTGCTGGACTGCTTCTTTCTTTCCCAATCATTTTCAAAGCGTTTTTCACACTGTCATTATGTCTGAAAATCTTTTGGTAAACTTATCCTTCAAAGCTTCCTTAAAGTATAATTCCTGTGAGGCCTACAAAATGAAATTCTGCTTGTGACTGGGCATAAGCATACGGAGGTGTTTAGAAAGACAGACTCAGGGTTTCCACTGAGGTGTTATCTGGCAGTAGAAGAGGAGATTTAGGTCCTGCCCCTTCCATAAAGGCCGAAAAGAGAATATGCTTCAAGAGCAATGGACTAGTCAGTGCTTTTGAAACAGGAATAGTTCTATCCCATCATTACTATCATTATCTCTTCTAGACCTGTCTTCTCCCCAATTCCTCTTTCCAGGCTACATTTACACTCACAGTCAATCCCAGTGAAAAAAAAATCCTCTGAGTTTTCAGCCTGCCTTCAATATTACTTCTCATGGGCACATAGTGGAAATAAACTACTTTGAGTTCTTCTGGTATGGGACAGGCTGCTCTATTATGCTATTATACTCTGGTCTTCTTCCACTGCAGGACATTTTAAAGTTTTTTAGCACAAAAAGACAGGAGAGAGCTGATTGGGCTGTCTGTCTCTTCCATAATTTCCTTGTGCAATTTAGAGGGAAGGTTACTCCCTGGCTGATTTTCTCCCATGTGGCCCCTTTTAGGATGCAGCAGAAGCAGCCGTCAGGCTGGCACGTAGGCGCTGCTTGGGGACACCAGCCCATGTGCTGAGCAGCTGCTCGAGTCAGTGGCAGTCAATAAAGTACCTGGGGGAAAATGCAGATTTATGTGCACACCAAAAATTCCTCTTTCTGTCCCCTTGTAGTCTCTTCCACCAGTTCTCTAATCTTATAGTCCTGTGTATCTCAGTCACCACACCAGGAGCCACCCAGATGTAATTCATGTTTTAATACTAGTAAATATATGAATATGCTCTTATTAGGGAAGAAATATCTATGGAGTCTCAGCTTGTTATTGAATTCTTTTAACATTGTTTCTATTGCATATAAATAGCTGGCATAATGTTCTGAAGCACAGAACCGTAGCTATATCTTTTTCTTTTTTCCTAAATTCTTTTCTAGAAATGAGAGCAGGCATCAACCACATATCAGTTTCCCATAAATTTTTTACAGTGCACCTGGACCCTGTTGAAGCTGATCATAGGTGCTGCATGAAAAATAGCATAGACATATGCGAATAGTCATATTTCACACATAGAAAAGATTCAGACTCTGTCTCTAAAGTGAAGAATATGTACCAAAAAGAAATTTTGACACACAAACCCCATAGAAATTATATTTGCTATAACTTCGCTCTGCTTTATTTGCAGCTGTAAATTTGTGTCAGCAAAAACTGAATCCCTTTAGTTCTATATTTAAAACTTAAAACAGCTTTTATCTTAAAATATAAATAGAAAATAAAGATTAGGTCTGTGCAGTGGGACAAGAGAGTGTTTTCTAGTTGCCAGATTGCTTCTGCATCCAATGTAGGTTACTTTTCACATTTCCATGCAAAGGAAATATAAGCATCTAGATCAAGGTCTATGCACTCCATTTTAGACCAGCTTCTTTTACTAGCTGCAGGCTTCGTACCTTGTAGATTTAAAATGTTGCTTTAAACACTAACCTTTACAGTACTTTACTGCTATGCCATGTGTGACTATGCAACTCATACAAGCACCATTTACTCGCTATGAGTCACTGCCCATCTACTGACTTTCCTCTATGTCACCAGAGTACTTTTTAGCCAACATCTTTTCCCCATTTTCAAGCTGACCTTTGTTCATTCACATTTTTCTTCAGTTCTTATGCTAGGAACAGGAATGTAAAGAACATGGAGACCCCTGAAAATATTACCACTACACGTTAGTGAAAGGAACAAGAGGACCAAAAATAGATTACTTACTTTCTTCTTGCTTGCTTATTTTTAATTAACATTCTGCGCTAAATGAACCAAAGCATCCTAAAAATGCATGAGGGAAAAGCAGCTGAGAGAAAGATTTGCAAATGTAAAATGGGCAGCTAGGTGTGCAACTCCTATTGAAATACACTGGTGTCTAAATGCTCTTTGTGCTTTTGAAATTCTCCCCTTTAGATCCCTTTTTGTCAGGTTTGAGCTTGCAGCCAGTTTTTATGGTCATTATAAAAGCCCTGTGAGCAGAGGCTTACGCTAGGAAAGGCTGACATTCACTGTAACTCTTGCGATGCTAGCAGATGCTGCTGTAATAAATAGCTTGAAACATGCAATGACAGTCCATATTAAAGTTTGGAGATATCTTTTGTATTAGCTCCTGCCTGTTTCTGAAGCAGAGGGCATGGAGGTCTACTAGATTAAGATGCTTCCTGCTGTTTGCTTCTGTTGTCAGTCAGGAGGCTGCATACAATGTTTACATTCACCTCACCATTTCTAATTATACCTTTTCTTGAAGTCATTGGAGGCACTCTTATTCAGATATTCTCTCTTAAATTGTTACTGCAGAATAGGCTACCGCCCCCTTCTTCTTTATCCTGCTTCTGATTTAATGATCTGACACTTTTACAAAACTTAGAGTTTAAGATAAGTGCTGACAGAAGCAGCAGTAATTACTTGCACATAATTTGTAACCTTCAGCAGTGTAGTTGGTGAATACTGGTAAGTATCTTGCAGGTCAATATTGAATTATAAATAATACTTTTCTTTAAGATTTTATGAGTACATATTTCATGTATACTTTCTGCTGACAGGATCAGGATGGTAAACCACTGATAAATTTTAACCGTGCAATGCTTTTCTGAGGTTCAGCCATGTCATTTAGCCTTAAGTGGCCTAAGTCACAATAGTGGCTATGATTTTATTAGAATTGTTGTCCTTACATCTGTGTGGTTTCCTCAACAAATTAGAAACTACTTGGTCTGTCTTGACTGTTTTTTTTTTTTTTTTACTGGTTGTAAAATAAACTATTTGCTTTTCTCCCATGTCATATGCCATGGTTTCAATTCATCAAAACAACAATGGAAAAGTGGATATCCAGCACAGTCTGTCAAATGAATGGGTACACAAACTACAAAAAAAAAAAAAAAAATCTGGTAAAATATCAAATTTTACACCTACAACAATATAAGGATTAGCTTATAAGTTTTCTATGATAGGTAGGTGATTTTTCTAAGTTGATGGTAATTTTAATAAATTAGAAT
>JAVCKT010031094.1:0-19078 GCA_032273925.1 Rhynchotus rufescens | reverse complement strand
CCGCGCCGGTTGCCGGGCAACGGCGGGGCCCCGTGTGCGCGGAGAGGGGGACGGGGATGGAGGCGGGAGAGGGACCGGGATGGAGCCGGGAGAGGGACGGGGAGGGCGGGAGCGGGGCGCAGATGGACAGCGCTGGGTGAGGTGGCGCGGAGGAGGCGGGCGCGGAGGCACCTGCCGCCTTCCTTCGCCGCCGGCTTCCCCGCCGCGGAGAGCTTAGAGGGGCGAGGAGGCGAGCGCAGCGCCCTGCGGAATCCCCACTTGCGCTGTTCCCGTGCCTGGCCAGACAAAAGGCCACCAGGGAGCATTCTGAGAACTTTAAAGAGGAGAGAATGACTTGGTTATCCCTCTCCGTCCAGTGCCTTGGCACAGTGCGCAGGGGAAAATGCTACCGCCAAGGTGTCAACATCTCCTTCCACGCTTCCTCAGGAAGGGCGAGCGGCAAAGACCTGTTACCTGACTTTCCTTCAGAAAACTGCCTGCGTTTTCACCTATTTGCCTTCTCTCTGCTAATTCCTTCCCATCTTTCTGTCCCAAAGCAATGGGAGCAAAGATGGATATCGGTCCCTGGCCCTATTGAAGCTACCATGAGCCCTTCTGCCTCTGAGCAAGGAGATTTCATGCACGCAACCCAAAGGGGCAGGAGAGGCCCCATGAAACTGCAGCTTCCTCCCATCCCTGTTTACTTGAGGAGAACACATTCCAGTAGGTCACTCAGCTGCCGTTTCACACCCCATGCCCCTCATCGTGACAGGAACCAGAGGCAGCTCCGCACCAAGAGCCATCCAGCCCAACCGAGAGAGGGTTATTGGGGCAGCAGGAGAGACACCAGGCTCATGGTCACAAGCAAACTCTTATTTTTCACTGCTATGTAAGAATTACAGAGGCTGCATGTGAATAGCGGTCATTAAATCACTGGGGAATAATTCCAGGGCTAATATTTTCTTTCTTTCTAATGAGATCACCTCGCGCTCACTGGCACCGATACAAACATTCACAGCTAAGTGCTCAAAAGAGGTTGAAGTACAAACTGTATATAATTCACTGCTTGAAAAAACACTATTTCAGCCCAACACAATGCGAGATACTCTCAAGTATTCCTCAGGCAGGAAGACCGTACCACAGTCAGGCTGAAGTGAGTGTTTACGTCAACCTGATTGCACTTATTCTTCGCTTGAAGCGAACAGCTCTCAGCATTATTAGTCCATCTTCTCAGCTTGGAGGACCTCACAGATAAGGGAGGTGAACTAAATTGCAGGGTGCCAGCAAGGTGCAGGCTAGCACAGGCAGACCTTCCAAAACACTTCGGCTTTGGGTTGATGTTAAATGATGCTCGTGTCAAGCGCCCAGGCTGTATTCAAAGGGAAGCCTCACAAAAGTTCCCCGTCACAAGGCTCTTAGCGTGGTCCATAGCCAAAAGGTGGCAGTGTTTTATCCATCATTCATTGCCCACACAACACACAGGCACATACCTGTCCTGAACAATGTCGTTCACTTTATTGCATCGGAGCACCAAATTGCGCTGATTTTCAGCACACACAGAAAAAAAGGTGCATTTTCAGTGCACTTAAGAAAATAAATTGAACAAGCAACAGAGACAGAGCCATATTAGCTGGTGAATAGAAAACAGCCACATTACTGGTTTCACAGGCCCTTCCAGCTTTGCGGAGGTATTGAAACCAAAACTGGTTCAATTCGCAGTTTAGTTTTCCTTGTCTCATGCCGAAATAGAAACGTGCAATTTAATGAAATGTGAGGCTTGCTGACTAAATTTGTAGTTTCAGAAGTAAAGAAGGAAGCTTATATGAAGAAAGGAATAATGCAGAAGTAATGATTAGCTAAGGCATTTTGTCATACATGCATTAAATAGTAACACTTATATGTGAAGAAGCACTTTACAGTTACAATTATCAAATCTGATACTTCAACTGAAACATTGCTTAGATAAAAAATGCTTTAGAAAAATAACTCTTTTTTTCCACTGCTTGCTTTCATTGACCATCTGAAAAGCTACTCAGAGTACACAAGAACAGTATGGTCATTAGTTTTCCTGCAAAAACCCTGACGACTGAAGGAAAAAAAAAATTGTCCGGGACTAGTCTTTGTCTTATATTTTTAATGGAAAAAGTCTACTGTCTAAATAGGAGTCATTATCCTCTTTTATGGATACAGGACACTAGAACGAGGAAGCACTCAAGTTCACACACTGAGTCAAGGACACAGTAATGAGTAGAGCAGCCTATTCTCTGTCAGCTCCCCAATGCACAGTAATACTCTGCCATGTAATTTAATCTAGCACAGTTTGCCATATTAAGTGACATCAGGGCTGAAAAATATTGTTGGTGTGTCACCCTTAAAAAAATTATACCTTTCTCAAAATGTTACTCCTTTGTCCAAGGGGTTGCTTTTTCCCCTCCAAGGTAAGAGGAAAAAAAATTATCTTTACACTCCCAAGGTGAAAATATTCCTGTTTCTCTCTTATGTGTCTAGTTCAATGGAATGGAATATGACAAAAAGCAAATTGCATGTTGCATAGATAAGCTCAGGGATGATGCCTGCTTCTGCTATGCTCTGATCATTTACACTGGGTGAACACTTAAGTACTTTGCACTTCTGGACTAGGGTACAGAAAATGTTCTGCTGGCTTCGCTAGATAAGAAGTGTCCTGCTAGCCAGGTGAGGGGGAAGAAACTTTAGGGCTAGTCACTTAGAAATTAAACTGACTTCACATCAGCCTTTGCCATTAGGAGTCTTGAGGCATTTGGAGCTCTTTGGTCAGTTAGCTCACCCTTACCTTCTTCCTCTGAGAGATTTCAGAAGGTAATTCTAGGCACTTGCTTATCCTCTCTGGGAGGGCCACATGCCACCTCCCTGCTCCATGTGTATGTAATTGCAAAGCCAGCAGGGGATACGGCATGATATTTGGAGCTATGGTGCCATTAGTATGCGCTGCAGCTTCTTGTCATTAAATCCAGAGTATGCATTTTCTTTATTGTCATCATGCCTGACTAAGGCAGGAAACGACAGGATAAGGAACTGATTTTCCAGGCAGGAAAAACAAGAACAGCCTAAAGTGGCAGGAATTTGGCAGACTTGCCTATCCTTCAGCAAACAATTTATTTTCATTCTTTCCCACTCCCAAACCTGCTTGGTTTCTCAAGGATCAGCCAGAACTGCCCACCAGCCTCTTTGAGCAGAGTTGTTTTGCCACCATTAGAGATGTAGTCATTTCTATACGCAAGGCACATGTATTTGGGTTCCTATTAATGCACTGTGTTCCTAGTAATTATTGCAGGAAGAGCAAGGAGTGGAGATGGCGTTAATCTCACCAGCTGGTAAGAAGTTAGATGTCCATTCTCAGCTGGATGTCTTGATGTCATCCGTGGTAAAGTGGTGAAATATCTACACTGTCAGAAGGCAGTTCCTCTCAGCTGTTTCAGAAACCATTTTAGAATGAGAGCAGTTCCTGCTGTAGGTACAATCTCTGAAGTAGTTTCTTCCTCTTTATTATTATTAATTATCACCAAAATAATGTTTTATACTACCTTTCTGTTAATCCTGACAGCTCTACTTTTGAGGATGGTTGGTCAATGAAAAAGCAACTGAACAGTGTATGTTTCTTGATATACTTCTCAAGACTGAATCTCAAAGCACATTGTGAGTTGTCCAAATGTATATGATAGTAGATGGCCTAGAAATTTAGAGTAAAAACTTCCAGATGATTCTTATTTCATATAAATGGTGAAAGACACTATTAAAACATTGTAAGTAAACCTCATAAAAAGTACAGCATCACTGTGTAGTTTTAAAAGATTTGAGAGAAAATGTATTATATAATCCAAGTATTGTATAATCCAAATCTTCCTTCTATTCTAGAACCTGGTGACTTTAGGGGAGCAAAGAGGTTCCAGTGTATGCACATGACACATACATCTCTGAGAGACAGTTTGTTGGAGGCAGGACCTTTTAAGTGCCTTAGAGTGAACAGCTTACTAGGATATTCTGAAAATTTGCATGATAAGTGTCCATAAAGTCACAGGGTGCAGTCTTAGCCCTATTTAAATCGGTAGGTTACTGATTTAATAGACCTTTCCTCTGACTTTAGTGCTGCCACCCTTGTTCTTATTAAATCAGTTTTGTGGTCAAAACAGTGAAATTCTTCAGGGACATTAATTGTCCCTGGAGATAGTCAAATAGAAGGTAAATTTTATATCTTCTTTAAACCATGTTTTTACTGCAACTACATGAGGAAAACAAGAAATAAAATGGCTACATGTTTGTGTGTGTGTGTATGGAGTACTTATTAGTTGCATCTCCAATCGTTTGGTTAAATTCAGTTGCCTGAACTGTAAAATATTAAAGATCTAAGATAAAAATGTGTTCCCATGCTTCAAATCTGACCAATTCCATTACGTGCACTATTGAAGGCGGAAACTTTTCTGCTGTATCAAAATGCTGGCAAAGAATACTTACATTTTATGTAAAGTTATATTCAAGGAAACAAGTAGGCAGAGTGAAACAAGCAGCCGTAAAGTAACTTCTTGTATTTTGAAGGAGATCGACACTGGGTATGTATTACTCTTATTGCAACAGTTATACTAAAGCCTTCAGTAGGAAAGGATAACTTTATGAATTTCTTACATATTTTTGGTGCTTATGTCATTTTTAGGGTGATGGTTGTCCATGTCATATGCAGTTGAACTAAAGAAACATTTCTTTCCTGAGTTCATCTGCCAAAGAAAATGGCTTTGGCCATCTCACTCACTCAATTTACCATCAAAGGGCTTCACATTAAAGGAAGCTCCATGTATTTTTAAGCTCCATGTATCTGCTATAATGAGACTAAGCTCTGAACTCTTCCTCAGTAGACACTAGTCTGCTGCAAGAAGATCAAATTTCTTGTCAGTCTATTTCCAAACCTCATTCTTCCAGCTGGAATTCTGAGAAATTATCCCATGTGAGAGATATACTTTTGAAGCATCAGAATCCTCTATTACAATCTCTTAGTACAGTGAATTTATTTCAGTGTCCCCAGATGTCCCCTGATCCAGACACATGCTTTTGACTCCACTGTAGCATTGTGGAGCAATCATTCCTGGAATAAAAAAAAAATTATAGTCAAAGAATGACCTTTCTAAGTTCTTGTTCACCACAAGAATTATTTAACCAAAGGTATTTTTTTTCTTAAGTAGCATACTGTGCTACCCAGAGCTGAAAATAACAGTCAAGTCCCTTGCTCTAATTCTATTACAGTTGGTATCCTAAGCACGATGAGGGGCCATACATCGAGGAAACTTATCTCTTAACAGAGACTACTCCCTCCCAGACAGGCTGGTCCTTAAAAAAGGAATAAGAAATTCTATTTATTTTTGTCATGGGGACAGAAGGAGAATTTTCAGTTTTATAATGTACCATGAGAAGCTTTTGTGTTTTCTCTTTCTGGCACGTCATTATGTAGATCATGAACTCATATTTGCTATGCTGAAAGGTCCAGATGTGGGGACAGTTTTGATACCGATGACCACAATGTCTCTCATACTTAGCTGTGAAGGCACCCAGTGCCTGACAGGAGCAGGAGCTACTTATCCCCAAACAGCTGAAGAACACAGAGCGTAGATAACAGTGAAGGTGAGATCCAGAGCTGAAGACAGCAGTGGTTTCACAACCAAAATTGATTCCATCACTAGACTGGGATATACTTTTTTCCCCTACATATCACACTACATAATTTTCTTGAGCATTGGTAGACTGAATTACAGAAGAATAGCTCTACAGAGAATGTTAATGTTTTGTCAGAGTAATTATATATTAACATGCTTCAAAAAGTATCAAAATAACAGTTTTAGATCTGAGTTATGTGGTTCTTGGATGTGCCTGCATGTTTTTTTTTTTTTTTTTTCGTAAAGGAAATTAAAAAACTAAGAAATGAAAATATCCTCATATACCATGCAAGACAGAATGGAGGTACGATGGTGACCCATTTGCAATGGGTAATTCTGTCTCATCCTACAAGTATGAAGGCTCTTTTTAATTTATCAAATTTTCTTCCTTTGCTTTGCAATGCTATTAGCAGCAAACGGAGTTATCCAGGGGTGTCTCATTACTTGTCAGTATGACCATTTTTGCTTTATAGAATCAGAAGATGGACCCAGGGCTTCACCCCTTTCCCAAGGCAAGATTCTTTTCGCTGCTATATTTTTCTTCCCATTCTTGCACCGGCAAAAAAAAATTCTGACAACATTCCAGTTCCAGTAGGTCAGGAACATCCTTTAAAAACAAATCAAAACCAACAACAAGGAGAACAGACTTCTCCTTGCCCTTCCTCAGTTCCTTACCAATTAATTGAGCATCGAAATGCTCAGTTCCTCAGACTGTGATGCTACTACCCCTCCAGTCAAAGTAAATGCAGCAGCATTTGGTTTCATCACTTGTGCCCTCCTTTCCTCTCTCTCTGTCATGGGTTAATGTGCAACCCACTATTTTGCTACTCTTCCTGTTGCTTTTTACTCAAGGCTTCTTGGAGGAGCATCTGGCCCATCCTGGCATCCTCCTGGCGCCAATGGCTCCTCCCCTGGGCCCCTCATGCAGGAACCAGCCCAGCCTCCCATTCCCTGTGTCTCTTCCCTTCTTCCTAACCTTCCTTTCTTTCTATCTGTCTATTTATTTATTTATCGGTTTGGTTTCCACGAGCTTAGTTGTGACCAGAGGCTCGTGCTCTCCTGGCCTTGCTGCGGCCCGTGTGGCCCAGCCCGGCCTGCCCTTTGGCCATCCCTTCAAGGTGCTTTTCTTACCAACACGCCACAAGCCGAGCGGCCCCAAGTGCCAGGCTGCATGTTGTTAACAGACCAGCAGAATAACTGGAATCTGTTGGAGGTGCAATTAAGCTTTTCTTCCAGTTTCCTTTCATGTGTGCCAGATTGGCCTAGCCTGCCATTTTATTGAGCCTGACAGCAGCTTTCATCCAAGCGACATTGATGAGAGTATGTAGTTGCTCACACCATCAGCCTGCCAGCTCCAATGGACAATCTGAATAGCTGTGATCCTACATTAAAATGTCAGCATTAAGGGAGGAGAGTGCACCATTTTGTTGCACAGCTGTAAAACCACTTCAGCGAGGCTTTCAAGCTCATTATTGCACAAGCAAGGGGTTTCAAGCATGAGTGCTCATGCCCTGTTCTCCACTCCCCCCCTCTTGTCAGCCCTGCTTCTATAAATATGTTTTTTTTTTTTTAATATTATTTATTTATTTTTAAATGGCATTCCCTGTCTCACCAAGGAACAGCTCTCAGGCTGGGGCAGCAGCAGGGAGATGCTGGACATAGGAACAACAGAAACTTTGTGGCAGCGGAGCAGGGTTGTCCAGGCAAACTCAGGAGCCCTCTTTCAGAGCCCGTTAGTTGGAATTTTCAAAAAGAGGCAGGCAGGCCCCTACAGAAACGACACAGTACCAAAACCCTTTTGGAGAGCGCCTGAGGGCAGTTCCTTATTCAAACTAACACACAAAAAAATGGGAATAGCATCTAACTGAAACACTTGCTTCGAAGAAGACAATTTGCTATTGAGAAGCAGCCCCCTTAATTCTTTCTTTCTTTCTTGTTCGTGCTTTCCACGCCGCAACGTCTTCATGCAGAAGCATACTTGGGAAGGGTAGATATAGTAATGAACAAAGCAGAATGCAAGGAAGAAATTATAAAAAGAAGTGTATACAAAATATATATGTGTATGAAAATATATTTACATATGTTTAATTTACCCCTTTTTGACTGAGACACAACTTTCTTTTCAAGAGTTTTTTGTCTTTTTTTTTTTTTTTTAGGTTTTCCAAATATACTAGAAATTCCTGGAGGGGCTAAGCCCTGGATCTGCCAGCTCCCTTCTTCCCCTTCCCTGCCACCTCTCCTGCCTGTGGGGTGGGCACTGCAGAGCAGCTACAGCTTCCTGTCACCAGAAGCTGCTACTTTTCCCTGGATTCTGCCAGTGAGTAAGTACATCTGCACACATGCCAAACTCCTTGACAGAAAAAAAAGAAGGAGAGAGACATTTTGTTCTGACCTGGTTCTACTCAGGCACTTGGCAGCACAGAGACATTTTACCTAGACGGACCCTTTGCCTCAGCAGTGGAGTGTCCTGCAAGGAAAGAAGCTGCTTCCCGTTTGCCTGCTTTGCCAGAAGCTCCTTTGCAGTTTTGAGGCTTTGTTTCTCTTTTTGATCAAAGCCCTTTGGCTTCACCGTAGTGGCCAACATATAGGAAAATAACTTGTTGATGGCTCCTCATAGAAGGGATTAGTGTGTCTGCTGACCACATTTCCAGCTGTTGGTGTCTGCAATTTCACCAGCTATTTTTAGGGAGCCCAGGTAGCCGAGCACTCTACCCAATGCTGCTATCATTTCTAATCCCAAAAAGACATTTTACAACCTATGCTTTGTTTGTTTGTCCATCTTGTTGGGAATTCCTTGATCATTTGGCCTACAAAAACTTTGGATGCCCTTTATATCAAGTAACCAGATGTTTAAATGAGGAAAAGACAGGTTGTGTTCAGAACGACACAACCACCTAAGAAATTGCCAAAAGAATTAAAGTGATTCCAAGCATTAAAGGCGACAACGTCAAGTGATAAAAATTTCTTGAGCTTTCTGTCACTGAAGAGGGTAGTGTGATCTGCTCTTTGTCAAAAGACAAGCTGGAAGTGAAAGTTTGCATTGAATTGCTATGTAAAGAATAGGAAAAATCCTCTAGGAATGAAAGGTTTTAGAAGAATACTGAGTGCAGCATTTCTTTTTTCAGGCCACAGGGCACTTGCAGTTCTCATGTAATCAAAAGATAAATCTGATAAATGAAATTATCTGCATTTGTATAAAAGAAGAAGTTATCTGCTAAGGTTATTTCCCCTTTATATTATTTATATATATTAATTCATTTTGCTTAACTGTAGTCTAGCTTAAGATCTAGCACAAATTAGTATGTAAGATCCCTATGCAGTCAATGAAAATGGTTTAACACCTCCTGTTAATTAATCCAGTATTGAAAGAAGCGTGTGTGAGAGAGGGAATGACATGTCACTAGGTGAGATGAATCCCACAGAGAATTATCAACAGGATTCCTGAGCATCTACAAATTCTTTCAGATGATGTTTTTTTTTTCAGTTACAACACTTGAGGCTGATGAGCAAATGGGTGCTTTTGCCTCTGGTCCTCTCAAACTTGCAAATCTTCATAAGTTAGTTTGAAAATGGGAGAGGTTTCTGCTGCCTGGTGCATGAATATGCAGGACAGCCAAGGGGATGCACATATCAGGAAGTGATGTATATATATTTCATGATGTTTCACAGGATTCTGAAAATTCCATTTTAACGATGCGTTAGAAAGGGCAACAGTGTTTTTTTTATCTCATGACTAATGAGATAATAGAGCTTCCTGTGAAGTGGGGACTTGATTGGATCATGGGTCTGGTATCCACATATTATTGATAAGAATTGTGCAGCAAAAATTGTCATTTTCTGAGTTACCACTCATGTTTATGAGTTCTATGAAGCTCTATCTCCAGAAAAGGTTTTGGGTAAGATTCAACCCTTATTAGTGTTTTTTTTTTGTCTAATAACTTCCTGTGTTTGCTTTATTCATGTGAATGTCTTGCTACTTTCTCCCCAGTGTATCTTGAATCTGTGCTCTACTTTCATTTACATTTGTTAGAAAAGACTTCTCTAAGAAGAGCAGGGGAAGAGAATAATCAATTTCTCAGAAGTTTTGCAGCAAGCAGTAGGTGGGAGACAGATCCAAGCTAGAGACATTTTCTGAAGGAAAGGAGGGCTCGGTGCCCACGTGGACACAAACATGTGGCCGACCAGGTCAGTATTTGCCTAGCTCCACACTGGGCCCAGAATTGGCTGCTTCTTGTCCTATGGGAATGCCAGGATGGATGTTACAGAAACAGGAATCAGTGGAAATTTTGTAGTGGAAAAAAAAAATAGGGAGGATAGTGATGCAGAGCAAGGTACAACTGGAAACCAGGCTGCTTTTGACTGAAGACATGTTTATAAAACTTTGTATTTGGATTCCATTTATTGTTTATGATTAATTATTATTGTTTACTACGCTTGTTAAGAGACAGAAGTGTGAGGCTACTCTCCTCCAGCACTGGTGTGCACTTTATTTGCCTGACTGTTGGTTTGTGTTAGAATGATTAAGTTGTCATCTGAATCAAAC
Source organism: Rhynchotus rufescens (assembly GCA_032273925.1). Classification (NCBI taxonomy): domain Eukaryota; kingdom Metazoa; phylum Chordata; class Aves; order Tinamiformes; family Tinamidae; genus Rhynchotus; species Rhynchotus rufescens. Next base: position 8,878 of record JAVCKT010031094.1, on the reverse strand, counting down.
ACCTTCCTGTTTTCTGGGTCTTTCCAGAAGATCAGTCATTTATAGACATCAGCACCTGAGACGTGGCTGGGGCTTACAAATTCTGTTTTAGTGAAAATTAATTGTTGAAGAACAGCAGATACAATTTTAGGATTATCTGGACAACTTTAAGAGGGATGGCAACCAGCCATATCTGCTATTTCCTGATGTATAAATTTAAAAGTTTGCCACTCCATCATACTGTCTCCGTAAGATCAGCATCCTTCTGGGCAGTTGCCAAGGAAAAGGCTATGCCAGGTCACTGCTTCTGTTCTTGGGTGCATACCTTTCTTTTATGCTTTCCCATATGTATTGTTTAAACCAAGCATGACCTGTGCACACAAAATCCGGCAGTATTTAGGATTTGTTTGTTCATTTAAAAAAGAAATGTTTTCTTTCTACACTGTGAGAAAGCAGAAGATTAAAAAAAAAAAAAAAGGCAATAAAACATGCAGCCACTCTCAAATAAAGCTTTTCTTTCCTCTGGGTTCAATTTTCTTGATATCTTAAATGTCTCTTACGCTTGTGGAGATTTGTTTTACTGTTTGATATGTCCCACCTGTGATGCATCATTGAGCACAAGACATCCACAAGGGAGCAAGCTAAAATGTATTTACCTGCTTGGCATTTTCCATTCTTTTTTGTCTTTTTAAAGTGGGCCAGACTCCACCCACGACATTGTCTCATTTGAATTGTGTCTTAATAGGCCTTTTGTCCCTTGGAACCCGTTCCTGCCGAGAGATAGGGGAGATATCAGGAGATTCCTTCATATTGATATCTTGCTTTGCCATCTGTATTTCCTTTTTTTTGTTGTTTGATAAATTAAATAGATAAAAGCTAACATCTCCTGCCTGGAGATGGCTAATCTCTCAGAATGTTTATTCATTAGGATTTATAAATTGTCTTCCCATTTTGGGCTGTTAGCACTAGCTTGAGAAGCTATCAAAAAGCCGGAAAGCTCCTCTGTTTAGAGGAGAAGAATAATCCAGCTCTAATGGGTCACTGAGGACCCAGTATCCACTTCAGAGCAAGAAAATTATGAGAAGGTAAGTACATTTTACATCTCTCTTTAGTTTGTGGGAAGTGTTCTGCTTCCAAATGACCCTTATTTCCCATCAGGGCTCGCCAGGGTGAAGACCAAAGATATGGCTGCATTATGAACTCCATTTAACAGCTCTCAGTACTCTCCTGGTTCTCATAGCGCGACAAGCTGAGAGCACAATGGGGCAACGTGCTCCTGTCACTAAGCAGAGCAGGGTGCCCCAGGAAAGCCTGATTAGTCCTGCACTCTGACACTAGGATTGTAAAATGGGCATCTTTACCAAACACAGGCTGCTTTCCAAACACCACTTCTTCTCTCCATAATGAGTCCCCTGCTCTGTAAGAGTTATTTAAGCCATCTCAAAAGGGACAGCTGTAATCCAGGATGATTCTCCTCAGCAATTGCCTTGTGCCCGAGAAGACAGTTGCAGAATCATTACCTTTGCCCTGACGCTGGCTAATTGAAGCCTCAAATTCATTGTCTCCCTTGTTTGGAGCAACATACTGTGTTTAAAATCCATGTCTCTAAAGGAAAATAGCTCATAAACTCACGACTTCATAGGACATAATGGATACTAAATGGTTTTAAGCAAGCGTGATGCACTATTTCTCAGGTATTGCTTTCTCCAACTGAAAGAGCCAAACATATTCAAAAAGAAAGTTAATTACAACGATCAATTCTAGGCTCATTGAAAGTGACAGCTATTTTCTCTAAAAAGTGATATTTTGCTAAAAAGTGTTGGATGTCCGCAGCACCAAAGGAATAGACACAGCAGGAATAGAGTTTGGGCAAGCCACTGCTTTATTAAGTAACACATCTGGGAACTATCCGTCAACAGCTCATCCAGGACTGGCTTTCTTTCGTTTGCAATCTGTTCTACTTGAGAGAGAGCCAGCCTTTAGCCCTCCTTCTTTCTGACACATTTGGTGTAGGTTTTCCATCAGCACTCATCCCATCACGCCAGCCTTTGCTGCTGGGCCCTCGATACCCCTCTCTCATATGGGACTCATAAGGGGAGAAAGGTGACGGTCTCTTTATCAGCAGCATCTGGAAAACCAGCCATCGACCAAATCTTCTTTAGGAGATAACTTTCTCTCAATCTGCTTTTAATCCCAGGTCACTTCCCACAATCTGCCTCAAAACACCATATGGTCTTTTATTATCCAATTCAAATGTAGCGAGGATCCAAAGTCCTTACTGTCTTCTGTTACTTTAACTGAACAACTGAAAACATGACAGGTTATGGAAATGGCACCTTTGCTACCAAACCGAATCAAAATCACCATTTTCTCCTGGCTACTATTAAAACAAATTAAAAAAAGATAAAGGAAGAAACACCTCCCCAAATATATGCTGCTCATTTTGCTTCTCCTCATCAAATTTTTGAATGTTTAAGCTTTTTCACATATGCAAAACATAAGGCATATATGAAGTGTGACCAAAACAGCTGTGGCAGAGGCACATCTAAATTTTAGGTAGGAAGTCCTTAGAGAGTCTTCTGAAAATAAATGCCTGTGTTACATGCATAGGGAGGAGGAGAGGCAGGCACTTTTGAAGATCCTAAGAGAAGGATCTAGTGACTCCAGTGAATGTGGAAAAAGCCTCCTTGATTTTGGGATTTAGGCAGTCTAGCCCCTTGTGCAGCCCGACATGGAGCAGGACTACTTTTAGGAGAAGTGGAGGCATCTCTAAGAGATGAGGCTTGCTAAGGAGGTGAGAGGAGCCTGAATGACCATGTGCTTGACAGGAGGATTTCAAGCACAGAAAAGATCCCCATAGTTCAAGTGAGGCCATTGTGGAATTGAAGGGAAAGCAGGATCCTGACTTCTACGTGGGAATGACTTCTACATGACTGGAGTTCCAGTTCTTGATACTTGCAATGAGAATATTTTTAACTTAAGACCATCATTGATGGTCACTGACATGCCCAGGACCCAGAAATGCCTTTCCTCATTGGAGGTGCTAATTTGACATCTTCTCACTCTCTTGACTTGCTCTCCTAATGCTTTCATGAGAGAGATGTGCCCGTGACATAGCATGGGCCTGGTATTTCAGATGTTTTCCTGGACCTTGCATTTCAGATCAGCAAGGCAGATCTAGCAGCAGCTTTCTCTTTTGTGGATGCTTTAAATACCAGATCGAAACTGAAGAGAGACCCAGGAAACTTGCAATAACCTTTCCATTCCTCCAGGGAGAATATAGGTCACTCAATGACTAAATTTAGATTTCCTACTTCAAAGAAGTAAGTTCGTACCCTGCAAGACGAAAGTGTTTCTGAGTACATGTATGCCTCTAACTTCAGACATCTCTTCAGATTTCTATGGACTGTGGGAATGCATACCAGGTTTTAGCACTGAAGATTTTGGGTAATATGTAGGCAGCCTAGATTATTATCCAGGATGTAGGTGAAGTTTTGGTTAAGTCCAAGCTTAGGCTGTGTATTAAAGGACAATATCCAGCTTTTGCTTTTTGTGCAAGAAAGTTAAAATTCTCATAGAATCACAAATCTTAGGAGGTGGAATTTTAAAGTGAAATAGTGAATCGTGCAGAAGTCATGATAAATATTGCAATACAATTTGCTAAACTCTATATATCAAAGAAATAATTTTTTTTCCATCCCAAATGCTGAAAATGTTAGTATGCTTTTTATCTACTAATGATAAGGTAAGAATTCTCTTAACATAAGGGCTGAAATATAATTTCATCTTAGTGGGATCATTAGCAAACATATGTAATTTTAAGTACTAGCACAGCAACAACAAGCAGGACTCCTTCATTAGAGCACTGTTCTGCGACTGGTTCATGCTTCTTCAGCAGTACTTCATTAGCGTTCATTGGAAAGTAAATGAATATGACCTGAAATAAAATTCTAAAATATTAGTAATTGACAGATCAGATACTTTGCTTTAGAAAAGATAAACCAGACATAGGTCTGGAGGAAGGCTTTGAATCCGAATGCGTAGTTTCTGATTACATGGGAAACCCAGTTCAGATCTGTATCTTGTGACCCAAGTCCTCCTCCTTAGTAACTTGTTATACCTCTTTCTATGCAGTATCTGATGGAACTGTAGTAGTTTTCACAAAAGTTTGGTAACAGTCATTGGAGAACACACAGGTGGGAAGGTACAGCCTCTTGGGCTAATGAATTCAGCAATATGTTCCTTTCTAAAGGTTTCTTTTCTGCTCTCTGGACCACTGGGGTCTGTGTGTAGGATAAGATCTGTCCATTGTGCTATGACCAAGCAGTGAAGCTATCAGTCTCCAGGAGGGTTTCAGTGGTGAATACTAAATACTTCTGCTCCTTATTGCTATCCGGATATTTTTAAACACCTGTTGAACAGCAGCGGGCTGGGAAAGACCGATTCTAAGCCCCGTGGCAGGCAATTTTCTGAGAGGAACTTTGTGGCTTTGCTGCAGGTGTTTGTGTCTTGTCAGAGCTAAAGCAGAGAGCAGGACTGTTACAGGATATGGAGCAAATTCTCAAAATTAACCCTTAAGAAAACTGGAAATTACCTGAATGGTAGCTAAGCCCAGGGAATCTATAGATGTGTTTAGTCATGAAGAGCTCAATAGCACTTTGTTAAATTGAATTTATGTACAGTAAGAGCAAATTTAGCAAGATTTATTCATTTGCATATTTATTTGACCAAAAGTAAAGGAGGTTTATACTTGGGTATGCTAAATGTCCTCATGTCACTGAACTAATATTTTATTGTTATTTATCACTAGAGATTTTGAAGGTGAAAGCTATCATTGTGTCTTGGCATATTGTATGTTATTTGAATTAAGAGTAGTTCAGTTTTTCAAGAACATGAAGGATATGTACGACACCAAAGAGATGATTAACCAGAGGAAAGTAACTTTTCAGGGTTTTCTTCACTGATTTGGTTTAGATTATTTTATAGAGGAGTGACAAGTAGATTCTGAAATCAGCAGGTTCATACCATGGCTAAAATTTGACCCATAGGAGTTAGTCTGCCATGACAAAGAGATCATGCTATCATATGCAAACAAGGTTATACATGGATGTTTAAAAATGATTATGCAGATATGGAAAATCATGTCTACTTTATTGCCCTTCTAAATGTCCTCCCAGGAGCTTTTCTCAACACTGTCAAACCTTAAAGACTTTTGTTTGAAAGTGTGGAATTTGCTTTGTATTTTCCTTGGAAAGGAATACATCTTTCACTACCACAACCTTCTGTAACCCTACTGCCCTGCTCACTCCCACACCCACACACAAAGACACTCCTTAATTGTATTACTGTTAGGCTGACCTCCAACCCCTACTAAAATGAGGACAAGGCTAGTTTTGTGTTTCATGGGATAACAATTTATGAGCAATTAAAAATGAAGAGACACAAAGCATTCATCACAGTCTCAGCTAGACAGGCAGCTGAGGTCAAAGGTTCTAGCAATGAAGTGTGCACAATATATTTTTATTTCTGTTTTCACTAAGAAGGAAACGGGTTAGCTAAAAATTATGGCATGCAGCCTCCAGTTCAAAATAGGTGCACTTAATCTTTCAAGACAGTCCATGCTTGGGCAGATAGGTTATGACAGCACACACACACTCAGTCATACACACAGATAGTCTCACACACACACACAGTATCTGCCACAGTTCTGAGATGTTATTGGCGAACTCAAACACAAAGTTACTTAAAAATGGGTGCACTGAATGCTCTGAATGCTCACACACAACACAATTTAGCAGTTATAGTCACTGTGCAGAGCAAAACTGAGCTCTAAAAAATGAAGCACTTCAGGATTTTCTCTCTTTTCTCAGTTTTTCAGATAGAAGTTAGGAGATAATGGAAACTCTATTTGTTTATGTTTCTGAAGCTACAGTTGATATTTTAGAAAAATGTGGAAATTAAGGTTTCCATGTTCATATTTGCGTAATGGTGCTTCTGTGTTTCCAACTGAAAACATGTCCTGCAGTATCTTTTCATTTTATTTCTGTTTTTTTTAAGAGGGACAACCCAGTTACAAATTTGACAGTGGCTTAGAGTCAGGCTGGCATGAGCAAAAGTGTTGCTGCATCCTAAATCTAGTTCACTGTGATTTTGCAGTGTGTCATAATTCCAACATGAAACCAAACTAAGAGCTTAGAGTGAGCGGTTTTGAATTGTCATTCTAAAATGACTTGATCTGCCTGCTTAATCAAAGCACCTGGACCCCAGTGCCAACAAGGACAAAGTGGAGCATTGTCTAATATGTTCAGTTTTGCCAGAACTGTGAATGGGCACAGGCATATATTTGTACAGAGCTTGTGAGTTTACAGTAATTGAAAGTCCAGCTACATAAATAGGGGTATTTCTATCCTTCTGTAGTAATTTTCTATTAAAAGAGAAAATGTAAGATAAAAATGTGTTTCATTTCCATCAGAATCACATCTCTTTACAAGTGGATAAATAATGCAAGCTACCAAAGGGTGCTTAGGATCTTTGTGCTCTATTTTTGTTGACTGAAATGACACTACCGTTTATTCAATAACGGATTCTTTGGAATAAAAAAAAAGTGATTTATGTGAAGCATGACATCTTTTCTTCTGAATAAATCCAAATGATCAGTAAAGAGGGCTGATATTGATTGGACTATAGAATATGGTGCATTTGTTAAATGGGAGTTTCTTTTCAGTGAGTCTGAAAGCCAGTAAATGGTTCTCTTAGAAAAAGGCTGAAGGTACAAACTCAATGAGACTTTTAGTCACTGCTGGTGACTGGAAAAAAGAGGTCTTAACATGAAAGCGAGATTAGCGAATTAGTGGGTTGTGTCAGAAGGATTTATTTCATTTCTACAGTTTTGAGAGCTCTCTTCAACAAAAAAGACGGTTCTATCAAAGGCTCCAGTCAGAACATAAACATAACAGTAAGAAGATGTTTTAAGCATCGTAAGTATCTATCATGCAAATATACTGTGATAATGTTAAGCACTATCATACCTGCTAGGTCTAAACTATTTCGTGGCATGCACAGAAAATGCTAATGGGAGGTGCTTGCCTGTTTCTCAAGACCAGTTAACATATCAGCTGAATACGTGACTTATGGAGCAGCAGAAAATTCTCTTTCTCTAAAACATCTCAGAGGCCCAGTCAGCCACAGAGAAACTGGGGAAAAATGATTTAAAAAAAAAAAAAAAAAGAAAAAATAAAAAAAAGGCTCTGGCAGAGAATTAACTATTAATTCTCTCTCTTTTTTTTTTTTTTTATTCCTAATAAAGGGCAATAGCGTATAGACTTAGATCCCTCTGCCTAAGTAGAGTCTTGTGGGACTCTTGAAAAGTTATGTTATGAAGAGATAGGATATGAGGATTATTATGAGGATGCTGAAAAATATATACTCGGTATTTCACTGTATATGTAATCCTAACTAACATGACTGATAGGGATGCAGTAGGATATACTTCCTTTTTTTCCCTGGCTCTTGGATGGAGCATGGCATCGAGAAGGCATTAAAAGTCTTTCCTGAAGATATTTCAAACCTGGTGTTAACAATGATCTGCAACTATGAATTTAAGAATATATAATTTTTTGGTGGAAACAATGACCATTTTAATTCAATATTCTGGCTTCAATAGCAGCTATAGATGACTACAGAGTAATAGAATAGGTGAAGAAACTAGAATGCTACCAAGTCTCTAGGAGTCTTTAATATAAAGGAAAAAAAAAAGAATCCCCTTTCATAGAGTATTTTGTCTCTTTTATCATTTTTCAGGGTAGTTTCCCTTCCTAGGCTGAAAAGCATATCCTTGTCTTACTTGTAGATCACATACACCTTGCAACTGTGGTCCATCAAGGAAACAAGATGAGCCTTCATAACTCTGCAAGCTCAGCCATGATTTGTTTCAAGGATAGACGGGATGGCTTCTTCCATAAAAAGTCTGTTTAATTCCTGGGATTTAGGAGACAAGATAGGAATTAAGATGTTAGGGTCTTGGATGCTGGGCACTTGGAGCTCTGTTATGGAATATGTCCTATTCCCTGTAGATTTAAAATTGCTTTTGTTCTTCTCTAGGCACAGAGGAAAATTCTCTGTCCTACTTTCAACAAAATCTGTGAACATTTTCTTTTGTCAGTCAGAGGCTGACCAGGAGGATTGTTTTTTTCTTCTACTGACACAATGTCCAGACCTTCATCACTGCCCAGTGCAAGTGTGCAAGAATTTCATGCTAGTCTTGGAACAGGTTAATGATTCTTTCTTTCTGCACAGCAAGGATTGCCTCTGGCCTGTTAGCAGATTTCAATTGGCAATGGTTATGAGAAAATCTGCTGCATGCCTTTAATGAGTTTGTCTCCTGTTCTTTTTGAATTGTTATAGTGTACTTGCAAAGAGAGCTTGAGGTGGATAGGATTTGATCAGTTTGGTGACAGAGATCTTGTTTTTAAGGGGCTTCCGGTTGCTGGCAGGGGGACAGTACAATGAATATCTTTACACTTATTATTATTGCTCATTTAGCCTTTTCTTGTCTCAGAAGCCAGATGGTGAAGATTGCTGTTTAAGACACCAGTGATGCAGGTACTTCTTTGCCTGGGTACAGCAATCCAGCAACTCATTGGCTAGCTCCAGTGCTATTGCTTTGGTTAATACAAAAGTGAGTTGTACCTGGGCGTTCTTGGCAAAGGGTTGGTCCCTTGTCTTGATCATTGCAAGTTCTCAAATGAATCTTTGAAGAACATCTCTACCTTCACAGAAGTAGTTTTGGGTTGTGAATGTGTGGTTGGATGTCTGTTCCCACAGGTTGTTCTCTCTGGGGTGATCTACCATTCTGCTCAGCCTTCCATCAACCCCATCATGCTTCTGTCTGGGATCAAGG
>JAVCKT010031085.1:2302-19292 GCA_032273925.1 Rhynchotus rufescens | reverse complement strand
TCTGTTTTAAATTTGAAATTTGAGCATTACTTCTTGCATTTGTTATCAGTGCAGAGACTGCTGGTATTGATGCTGGGGAGACGCCTTCTGTTTCCCCTGCTTGCAAGGGAAGGCCGCGGGGCTTTGTGGAGCTTTGTGGAGCTTTGTGAGGCCGCACAGTGGTGCTCCCTCGAGGGGGTGTCCAGCTGTCTTCCTTTTTATTTACTAGTCAGCAACATGCTCCGCCATTGGGACAGAATATAAGGGCAAAAACACTTAGTGTGTTAAAAAAAAATAATAGAAAGCACTATTCAGCAAAACAAGCTTGAAATTTGCTGATCATCCACTCTTGGAAAAACAACCTGACACAACTGTTACGCACTCAGTGAAATACAGAAATCCAATCTGTGCTTTGCAATTTAAGACCGACACAGGAAAGTTCAGGACTACCAAAGGTGACTTCTTGGAAGCAGTCAGACCACTGTGAAGCGATGCAAACCACACTTACCCTATCCTCTTCTCTAGGATAAGGTTCAGTGGCTTTTAGGCCTCCTTTGATATCAGTTTAGGCTTGAGCTTAAGCTTGTCTACTGAGCAAAGTGACTTGAATTAAAGGAGGATGTGACTTTGTTAAATACCAAAATCAGTATTTCTAGCTGTGAAGAAAGAAATTTGAATTATTTTAATATCAGTATTGTGTGACAGTTCAAAACAGGAGTTAACTTTCAAATAGATTGTGGTAATTTCACAGCAACAACAAAGCTTCTCGTTTTTGTAAGGTGAAGGTTTATTCAAGGTAACAGTGCTGCACACTATACATACTCTTAGCTTTACTTTAACTCATTTTTCATAACCTTGAGCTGCAAGGCTATCAAGGTCCTATGTTTAAAAGCTGACATCTTTAAACAGAAGCCCTTCTGACAACATGAAAGTCCTAAAGGCAACACAAGGGTCTCAAAAGGAGTTGGATGAGGCTAAGGAGCAGGAGGCAAAATCAGGTGCTTACAAACAAACGTCGTTAATTCGACAAGGGAGACGGTGCTCCCTGGATCCTTTGGGAGATCGCATCACACTTCCCTGCTCCTGTGCTAGAGTAGAGGATTTAGCACAAGCAGTGGTGCTCTGGAAGGAAGGGACAGTTCACAGGGGAACTCTAAAGGGCATGAAAGTGTTATTTAATTTTTTCCTCCCCTACCTCATTCTATCAGTGATGCTCATCAGTCAGGGCAGGAAGGAGTAGTCATTTCATACCTGAGCACTGAAACACTTCCTCATACCTGGATGCAAACTAATGGCCTCAGATGCCACTAGAAGAGCAGTGTGTAAATCGAGTTTGGTATAAAATGTCTGGAAGATCCATTAGTTTTGAGGTAACTTTCCTTATGGAAGAGGCAGAACATAACAGAAGCTGGAGGAATTCAAACTTATCACACGTTTCTCCATAAGGTAGTTGTTGCATGCTTTTCAAAGAAGCAAATGCTAATCTGAATGCTACCAGAAAAGCTGTTGTCTACAATACAGACCCGCTAGTTGAATCTGAGCTGAGCCATCTGTGTCATCCTAACAACGATGCTCCTGTGCAGAATGCCGACTTACTCCCTCATTCACCACTATCCACCTGCTTCATGCTGCAAAGCAAAAGATTTCCTTCCCAACTCAGTGGGTGCTTATGCCCTGGAGCAGACACATGACTGCCTTTATTCCTAGGGGTATGTCTGAGTCGTACTCAGTGTACAAGCAGCCTGTCTTTGGGTAGAGAGCTAAGGGTAGTTTTCAATCTAATTACACAAAGATTGCAGAAGGAGAGCGTGTGGATCTCCCGGAGCACAAGGCACCTCCATAAAGCTCCTGCACAGGCAAAACGGGTCAACAAAATAAATGACAGAGGTAGAAGTGAGAGGAGAGCTCGTCAGTGTATTTGGGAGCAGAAGTGGGCCATGGAAATCGGTATTGGCAGTGCTGTGCTCAGCATTTCCCAAATGATGTTGATCCACATCGTGCCCCCAAATAATGGGATCATTCGGGCTCTTCCTCCTCCCTCCTCCCAGCTGCAACTTGGCTGCCTGCTCTACAGCACCCACGAAAGCAACATTCCTACTCCCTCTGCCCAGATCTTTTCCCACCGAGTGCTTCATGTGCTGCCTCCGCTGGAAAATGCTGCTAATGGAAATCTTCCAGGAAAACGGACCAAGCATAGCCCTGGGCAGGCATAAGGCATCCCACAAACAAGACACAGACAACAGCAGCAGACACACTGTGGCGGGGAAAGCATGCAACAGAAAGGGAGAAGGCAGGAGTAACACCGGGAGCCGTCTGGGCAAGGCGGGATGCGCACCCTGGAGTTAAAACTAGAGCAGTTCTAGGCAGAAACCCTCCTGCAGCAGCCTTTTAGCCTAGCCCTTTACGGGGTACAAAGGGGAGACCTACTGGACGGCTGAACAAGGGAAATGGGCTCCATCTAGAACAACGACAGAAAATGCCTTGCAGGTTTATTAATTTGCCATTAATTTAGAACATGAGAACCTCGGCTGTTTACAAAAAAATAAAATCAGAAATTAGAAGAATTCTGAAAATATCACACCATCAAGTGTGGAAGGGGCTGTATAGCTAAATAGGAAAATTTCTGAACACAGCATGATACAGGTCCCTGGCTATCTGATGTACATGGTTTTGAAGAGGAGTCGGGAGTACAGTAGTCTATTTTTATAACGTATTAATCCTACACAGTGGCTTTCACAACTTGTCTATAGTGAATGGCAAGTTCTTCTCTCACTGCCTTAATGCATAACTCGTCTTCTTGGCTTTTGTAGGGATTTTGTTTGCTTTCTTTCTGGGTTGCTTGCTTGCTTTTGCCATCTTCTGGGATGCTGCAGATTAACCGCAGCCAGAGACAAGACGTAGGGCAGACTCTGGTGGTAATCCTAGCCTTGCCTGCTCTCAGAGGCATCATTAGGCTTCCTCCTCTCTGCAGCTACCCCACCTAGTTTTTGAGAGAAGACAATGATTTCAATTAATTCTTCCTTTTTTCTGAAGGCACTTCACAGCTGCACTTTTTGGTCTTTAGGACTTCATTTTGTCCCTGGCTGGGAAGATTTTGCTGCTGGATGGTGTGCGGCAGTGGGGAGGAGGGATGTTCTGGGGCCTCTTCCGAGTTACACAGCCCTTGTAGGGTAACAGAGATGTGTGCAGGGGATGGGACCTGATAGCAAATGGACCCTCTTTGAGACTCATCTTCCATGATGACCTAAGAAAAATATCGCATTTAAATAGCTTCAAAAGTAATATTTATCAGTGACCCTCATTTAAATAGTTTTACAGTGACTGTCAAGTAAGAATGTAGATGCTAGAATCAAATGGCATGAGCAACCCACAAAATTGCCAATATCCCCCAAAACATTAACATCTATTTGACCCCTGTAGCTTATCCCACAAACTAGCCCTGTCCTTCCAAACGATGCTCTCTGCCATTACTGCGTGAGAGAACTGTTCAGTGCAGAGTCTGAGCAAAAAGATGCCAGAATAAAACTTCAAAGAAGGAAGTTTCATTGTGCATGTCCATTTTACTCAGTCCCATATTGGCAATCACAAAACTTCCCTCCACCTCCTTAAGTCTCACAACTGTGTTTGCCTTTCTAGCACTAGTGAGCTCTGCAAATCCAGACACGAGAATAAAACACCTTCCATAAAAACATCAACAAAAGAGAACAGAAAAAGCCCAACACCCAATTCCTGGTTTAATATCAGGGAAAACACAGATCTTCTATCATGCATAATAGCAAAAATGGATCAGTTTAACTATTTACAAAAATTGAGATGGATACATTCTAGCAGCTCATTTCTTTATTTCACTGCTACATTAGGTCTTCCAGAACTTGCTAGTCTAACTTAAGTTTCACAAGCATTTAGGGTATCACTACTTTTATCACAATTTATCATGTCACTCTGTATTTCTTTTGAAGATTAAATGACTTTAATGTATATAAAAAGTGATATTCTCAAAGTTTTTACAATATAATCAAATTCACTTAATCTTCCAAAACAGCAGCAGGCGACAGTACATATCATATTTTCCCAATCTTTTCAGATTACAAACCATTTTTTTCACTTTGCATTATACCAAATTCTGATGCAACTTTGTAGCAGTCTGAAAATCAACACTGCATAGAATAGAGTATTTTCAAATACTATTAAAAAAAAAAGCACAAAAAGGAAAAAGAAAAAAAGAGAGAGAAACTATGGGGAATGATGTCCCTAAGAGAAATAAACTACTGAATTCAACTGCCATACTTCAGACACATATATAATTATCCATATTATACTTGCATATATTTCCTTGTGATCTATTGCATATGTACTCCAAAGTAGATCACAAATAACTAGTGAATACAGACATATGATAACTGCACAGTTGCAACTGAAAAAATTACAGAATGTGATATTCCAAAGAGGGCAAATACTTGAGAGCACTGCTTTGAGGAGCATATGTCCACAGATGCATTTCCAGATGCACACCCTTGTGCTCTCAGCACTAATCCTCTCATTTGTACAGTTATATGCATAAAAAACACAAAGACACTGATTTACATAAAATTATCTCACTCCATTTTTATTTAAGATTTTCTTCTCCAGTTAGTAAAAGAAAGATGTGTCTCTCTTTATACATATGTACAGTTCAGTTATAAAAATAGACAGCACATTCAAAGAGAAAAAAAGGCTTGGCATTTGTCTGATTCCCTCTAAATATCATATATACATGTGAATACGAGGGGAAGGGGGAAGTCTTCATGAGTTAATTAAACACCATCTCCCCCCTCAATTATCCCCCACAAATCTGTTTAAAAATCAATCTAACTAAGCTCAGTTCTGCTATTTTCAGGTGTGCAAATTAGAGGCAGAGCCAACAGGAAGCACTCGCTCCATACTGTAGGACGCCAGGCAAAGGATTTGGGGTCGGAAAAAAAAAATTATATTAATAAAAAAAGTCATCTTCTGCTGTCACAGCCCAGACCTGTAACTCGTGACTTGCTTCTCTCCTGAGGGAAAGTGCCCCGGCAGAACAGCCATTTAATTCAGTGTGTCAGACAGAAGAACTGCCCCACATGTCAACCTCAGTGCAGTGCAGACAACGCTTACAGCCAAGCGAGGAGCTACGGGGGGGTCTTGCACAGTGAGGATGGGGAAGGAGCGACCGGAGGACGAGGAGGAGGAGGATGCAGACAGGCACGGGCGGCCTCCGGCCACGCAGACGGGACTCGGCTTTCGGGGCCCGCGCGCCGCACGGAACTCAAAGCTCTGTGTGTGACAACCACAAGGATGAAGGGAAAACACACTGGAAGAACAGTCAGTAACAGATGGTTGGGATGAGACTTAAATTTTCCTCACGATCTGCCTGGAAAGGGGAATGGCACAGTCCTATTTCTCAGTGCTGTTTTTCATTGCTCCCCTGGCAGCACTGCCAGCTGCAGGACCACGCGCAGCTATGGCACAGTGAGAGGAACAGCAGCAAACTCTTCCTCAGCACTTCAGCTTTCCGTCTTCTTGAGACTTGCAAAAGTAAGAGACTGAGTTTGTTTCTAAGCCTGCAAGGGTTCAGCACACCTCAAATAATGAGAGAAATCATTCTTAACAGAGTGGATACTCTTGCTGACAGACAAACTTTGAAATGCAAACCATTGGCTTGTAGCTCCTTCCTTTCTACGGAGTGGAGACCGTACTCCTCACTATGCCTGCCCATGTTCTCATTACTCTGAGACTCTGAGGCTGTTTCAAGCGTTGCTCAAGAGACTGACTCCCTGGACACTTGAGTGTCCATCTGAGTCCCCATCTGAGATGAGGACATCTGAGACACTTTCCTTTGAATTTCAGACTTTCAGAGAACCACTCTAGAAGAATCTGAGATTCTTTGATCACTCAACATCCTCAGCTTAGCATTCCCCCACGTGTATACTGTCCGGTCCCCAGAACAGAAATGTCTTCTGATTCTGCAGGACAACCCTGGGGTTCAGATGTTGATTTCATAGGATACAACTAAAGCTGGGTTCCACCTCAGGCTACAGGAGAGAAAGCACACGAGGGTAACCTCAAGCACATAGGGCATAGAGTAGCTGGATGCTTTCTCATAATCTTTGTCAGACATTGAATTAAACAAACACACAACAAAAAAGAATCTGACACACTCTCAGTTACCCCAGTCCACCCCTCCTTGCAGTGTCTGCAAAGATAAATTTTTGGGATACACATAATCAAAGTGCTCACATAAACCACCCATTCCCATTGTGCTTTGATTTTCTTTTCACACACGCTGGACAGCAACAAGGCATTCATCTCACGCCTTCAGCTGGCGGGGTGGTCTATTCTGAAAGCCAACACAGTTCAGACAAGCTTTGGGGGTTCAAAATTACTACCGACCGCCTGAGGTGTGGGCACCTTTGCTTTGCTTCCGAATTGGAGTTTCTGGTATGAGGCTGCTGGTCAGGTTTAAGCTTTTGGGGGTCCCACAAACACTGTTTCCTTTGCTCAAAGGGGAGCTCAAGGGAGAAGAGGCGCTTGAAGGTCCAAAATCTGCAAGTCCAGACGGCCGAATAATTGCTGTTTGTAGAGGGCTACTTGCAGACATGCCTAGCAATGGAAAAGAGAATCAAATACCACGTGAGCATATTATTCCACTTGCCCCTCTTTATCAGCAAATAAAAACAACTTTAATGGTGTCAATATACTAACAATTACTCCTAACGCCACCATGAATTCTGCCAGCTCAAAAACTCCTGACATCCCTTAACAAAGAGGGATGTACAATTCATCTTGGGTTTATACTACGTGCAACCTTCAGCTGGCATAAAGCTGAAACTCCATCACTGTCCGTTTAGAACATTTGGGGACCTAGTGCTGTAACAGCAACATGACAGCAATATAGAAAAAACACAGTTATACTCTTCAGACAAATAACACTATATTTGCCTGGACACCAAAAGAAAAAATGGAGGAGATAATTCAAAGACATAATTCACTACAAAAGATGTAGGAGATAATTCAAAGGGCAGATGAGACTTCCTCTGGACCAGCTCCTCATGGCGAGCTGTGGTGAAAGCAGCCAACCTGTCCCTCTGTTACCAGGTCACACTGTCAATTGCCTGGACCTCAGTAGAGGCTAAACACACACTGCCAGCAATACAAGACTTTTATCTACTTTTTAAACAGGCTGTAAACAAACAATCCACTCGGATATACGTGGCTGGCTCTGCTCTAGGTGGTCTCCTGCTTCCCCTCCCCACGTACCTTTGGAGACGTTGTACCCGTAAGCTGCATACGCCGCTGCGGAGGCTGCCGCTGCTCCCGCCTTGGCACCCGCCATGGCGGCCGCGCTGCCCGCTGTCGATTTCCGGCTTCGGCTTTTCCCAGTGCTTTTTGATCCGCTGTTTCCAGCTTTGACACGACCCCGGTTTCTGTTGGACTGGCCTCTCCCAGACACAGGTGTATCTTGCATTGAAACGCCTTAACAGGAGCAGGAGATTAAAACAGTTACTTGTAAGTAGCACATAAAATGACTCGCAGCTGAACACGGTGTCATAACCACCTGCCACTTACACTAAGCTGTTGGCAAGCACTGCTCCCCTGCTTCAGACATGCAGAATACACACACTGCTCACAGAACTTCTCTCCCTTCCTTAGTTACACTTCATTAGCTACAACTATTTGTTATTATTATCAATTCAATCCACAGATACGTGAAGGATTCCAGGTCTTAATTAGTGCAGGGTGAAGTACTTTCATACACGAAGACTAGAAGATATTTTTACTTTTTGTCATTTGCTATCCCTAAATGAATTTATCAAAAATTGTGAGTTTGTTTATTTCAGCGTCTAGAACTATGGTAGTTATAAAACATTTCCCATTATGTAAAATTACAGCTGCTTCAATCATCCAGTAAAAAAAGAGAGCTGATTATCAGTCCCATAAATACAAGGAAAAGCTCTGAGATCAATATTTCTGTGGATGCCTGTAATTTGGCAAAATGTACATAATACAAAGAGAGCTCTCTATAACATATGAACAAATGACAAAACTCTAAGTAACGCTGGAAATGTGTGATGGACCACAGATTACAAACTGGAAATTTTCTATCAAATCTGAAAGAATATCACAGTAAAAAGTTACGTTTTTCTAAACTTTTCCCCTCTTCCCAAATCTTGCCAGTCACCTATAACACTGTGATTAAAATGCAGAAAATGTATCACCTAGGCATACAAAAATTAAGGTTTAACTATATGTGTTATTAGTAAGTCAAGGCAGCAGTACTGACCATTGATGGTATCGGAAACTGAACCAGTAATGGAAGCAGGAGAGTTTGTTGCCCTTGACTGAGGTGCTGAGGAAGCTGGATCATCCACAATGACGAGCATATCATTGCTGCTCTCATCAGGAGGGATGGAGCCCATGTGTAATTCACTGCTGATGGATATCTAAACACGACAGAGAACAAAGCTGTTAGCCTCTCACGTGAGGAAAGGGGAAAAAGGGTACAAACATAACAGGACCTTCAAAGAATATACACCCAGATGTAGTTAGTTGATAGATGTTCTGTCTTTTTTTATGCATCAGACAGCCCAGTGAATCCTACAGGCTAAAAGTCCACCACAGAAGGGGGATGTAGCTCAAAGCAGCAGCAAGTCTTACCTCACTGAAAGGACTGGGCATAGCAGAGTCTACGCTAATGAAGGAGTCGTCACCGTCAGCAGACAAGTTGGAGTTATCAGCTGAGGGCACAAATGGGATCACCACGTTCATGCCCTCTTTCTTTCTCTTCCCATCCAATTCATCTTCCTTTTTCTTCTGAAATAAATAAAACAATACAGGGAATGAAAAATACAATAAAACAGGAAGAAAGGGAAAAAGCTAACTGAAATCTCAACAACTAATGCAATACAACTTAAGGATCACCTCATCCAGAATTAACCAGAACAGCTTCTGAAGGAGAGAGTACAGATCTCCTAGGGTCTCCCCTTTGATCTAAGTCCTCTCTCCCATAAAAGAGAAGGAATGTTATAAAATCACTCTTATAGAATTACTTTCCATTCTTCCATTTCATTACTGTCCAGATTTCCATTACTGTTTTAAGTGAACTTCTTTACCATTATACAGAATTGCAAATTAATTAACACAAAACTCCTCATTCCAAAAAAACCCTTCATTTTTCTGAACTAGTTTAATGACCATTTCTTTAAACTAATCTTCCCTCATTCCAAACAAGTCACAAATCACAAAACACAGATAAAACCCAAATAGCTACATGTACATTCCCTTGTCAATAGCCCCAGAAAT
This sequence comes from Rhynchotus rufescens, assembly GCA_032273925.1. NCBI lineage: Eukaryota > Metazoa > Chordata > Aves > Tinamiformes > Tinamidae > Rhynchotus > Rhynchotus rufescens. The sequence goes on along the minus strand of JAVCKT010031085.1, from coordinate 9,995 downwards.
CGTAATAAGTATCCACTTGATATGCCACAAAATGACCACCTGATCATTTATGTTTTTCAGGCATAAATCCCCAACTGTTGTCTGTAGTCTACTGATGAATCTACAAAGACAAATAAAAATGCAGTATGTATTCTGCAATAACCTTGCCATCAACTGATGCTCAATGGTGAAGAAAACAGGACTTATTCATCAGATTGCTTTTGCACAAGAGATTTCCACAGTATGTAATAATAAGCCTGAAGCTTTTCGGTCTCTATCCCTGAAACAGGCCCTCTCTTTGCCTCAAAGTACCTTTTCAGCGTATTTTTCCCTTTTACGTTTACGCTCCTTCACACGATTTGTCTCTTCCTGCTGCCGCTTCTCTTCTTGACGCTGACGCACTGTCAGAACAAAAGTACAAGGCTGTCATCACTGGAATGTTATTTTATATCCCTTTGTGAATACTACGAAAAACCTTATTTTGAATAGGGCTGTGAAGAAAAGCCAGCCATATCACTAAAACTTACTGAAAGGCTCAAAGGAGAAATAACATATATAATTTTTGTATCTGAATTACTGAAAAATAATCCTGAGAAACCTTCTTTCAAGAAAGAAGCATATGCCTAACTTCAAAAGTATAATGAAAAAAACAGTGTTCTTTATTAATACTTGTTTGTTACGACCTACATAATTCTTTTCAAAGCTCTGCCATTCAGGAACAATGTAATGATCCTGAACAAGTGCCAATAAAAACTTTATCATATCAGTAGGTCTCTTTAACACAACTTATCCTCTCAGCTCTGTAGTGATATGAAACCAGCTTGTAGTAACAAGAGCTGGCAGTGCAAAATGAGTCAGGAAACAGAAGTGGTTATCAGCAGTACATGTGTTTGAAGAGATATAAAAAAGAAGAAGGGGAGCTAATGAACTAGAAGATGGTTTGAATGCTGCAACATAAATCTCACGTACATTTCTTTTCTAGTTCTTCATCATCCAGTAGAAGGCTAACCACCTCTTTTGGTTTCAAGGTATCAGGTTTGAAATTGCCACCTGAAATCACCATTCGCTGGATCTAGAAGAGAAACCAATCAGCAAAACACGTAAGTGCAAGCATGTGACAGTCAGAGTAGTCTCAACTTCTCATTATTAAAGTTATTAGCAGAACTTAAAAGAGATTTTATTGACTGTATAACTATTAAAGCAGATAGCAACTGAGCTAGAAAATGAAAACTTGCCATTCCTTGTGCAACGCTGAATACTTCTAAGGTAATGTGTAATAAAACAAAAACAACAGTATTAAGATACTGTTGAACATTAAGATAAAGCAGTACTTTCTGAAGGGTAAATATTACCAGTCTTATTTTTAAAATAATTTGCAAAGAAGTTCATGTACATAACATTCTTAAAGGGTACAAGATTTTCAGCCTCCTTCTCTGAAAATCTGTATCTGCATGTATGCGTATCTTATTCTAAGTTTCAATTTAAGCAATTTTATGAATTTCTATAGCTTCAACAACAACAAAAACAAAGAGAATACAAAGTATAAAAGGAGATTATACAATTCAAGACCAGAAGCTTTAAATTATTTGTATTAGCAACAGAAAAACTACATTCTGTTGTTTTTAGGTTAATGGCAGGTGACTCAACTGCAGTATCCTGGAGCAAAATAGATGAGATTCAACAGGGGAAATGTGAATACATTCAATTGCAGATGCTTCAATTGCTAAAATGCAAATTAAATGCTAAGTAAAGCTAACCACTGCCTAAGTGTGAAGAGAGCCAAAAGAAATCCTCGAACATCCACAACATCTGAATCTTGTTACAGGCAGAGGCTCTAGCCTTGGAGAGGTCTGCGTAGTTTTCGTGTGTTATGAGACAGTTCTCACGAAGACATGGTGCTAACAGTTTTTTCCTACTTTATATAATACAGCTGTAGTGCTGTTGTGGTATGGACACAGATATTGTTGCTGTTGTTATTTTTTTCTTAGCAAACAACAGTAACTTCTGGCTTCCCTTCAAGCTCCTGGCACCAACTTTTCTTGTTTCTTCCTTCATTTTGATGCACATTTGCTGATACTAGATGATTTCTTTGCTCCTACCTCACTCTTTTCCTTGGCCCTCTGTAAGATGCGCTCCTCAATGGTGCCTTTGCAGATCAAGCGATACACAGTGACCTGTTTTGTTTGACCCAGCCTGTGCGCCCGGTCCATGGCTTGCTGGTCTACCGTTGGGTTCCAATCACTGTCATAGAAAATTACCTGGAAAAGAACACCCAAACAGAAGGGATTAAAGAAAATCACATACTTAAGAACATGGTGATTAAGAAATTAAAAAAAAAAAAAAAAAAGTTGAGAAAAATTAATCTTCCACTATATTATCCACAGAACTCCCTGTTCACTGCAGGCCAAATTCATCTAGCCTTGCACAGTACTCCAACATGTTTTCTATTGCATTTCAGATGCATTCAAGCTCCTCAACACCATGAACGTTTCAGTTTCTATAAAATGTCAATAATTTTTTTTCCTATCTTTTTTAGGACATCTGCTTTGGAGGCACAAAATAATGAAGTTACCACATGTAACTGTGACTGGCCTATACCTAACTACACTATTAATTCATTGTACAGTGTTATTTATGTTAAAAAGTTGCACCAAATTTTAATTTCATGCCAACAGGAACAGTTCAAAAATATTTTTTTCTTTCAAATCTGATTAAAATCTCCTCTCCTAATGTTATTACAAACAACCAAAATACCCCATTAGATTTATATTGCCCAGTCATTCTAACAATATGCACAGTAAACACAAAGCACAGACATTAAAAGAAATTTAAGGTAGCAAAGTGAAGCATTCAGCAAGTCACTGCAACTGAGAACTAAGACTGGTCATGCAATAAACCTGTAGGATTATGTAAATATTTCTACTTCTCTCTGTTGAAATAACTTCAGTCATGAGCACTTTGCAATTCTGATCATGCTACAGATACTTTTCCATCTTTTTTTTTTTTAAGTGATAGCTAGATATGATTATATACTAAAAAAAAAAAAAACAAACAAAAAAAAACCCCACCACTACTGAAAGCCTTTCACACAGAAAGACCAGTTTTGTTAAATAAATTGTGGGGACTGGACGCAGGAGATGAGCACCATGGGAAAACTGGCTGTAACGGGCCATGTGAGGTATGAAAAGCAAGAAAATATTTAAGCTGAAAATTAAACATTAATAAGACATTTTGTATGCTGTATAAGGCTCTGTGAGATCTACTAAGCTTCACCTACCGTATCTGCAGCTGTAAGGTTAATGCCCAAGCCACCAGCTCTCGTACTTAACAGGAATACAAAAATATCATTCCTGTAAAGGAAATAGAAAAAGAACTTATTTTGCACATGACGAACAAGAAGTAAACACAGAGGTTAAATTTTTGACCCCAATAAAGTGATCCTAGTTATTTCTCTCTCCAACACTTCAGAATATTTTGTGCTTTTCATGGACAAGAAAAGAAAGAAAACATATGAAAGGGAGTGAAAGCAGTTAATATTCCAGTAGCCTTGATCGGTAAACACAAACATTCAGTTTGCAACAGCAGCTCCTTGTTTTCTATGAAAAGAAACTAGGATTTGGTTATCTTGTCTATATTGGAAATTAGAATTTCATTTTGACAAAAAACAATTTATAGTTTCACAGAAGAAAAAAGAAAAAAATAATAACAAAAAAAACAAAACAAAACAAAAAAAAAAACCAGCTTGCCCTAACAATGCTCAATTGATACAGAAAGGAAAATAGATGTTGAAACGATTTGGATGCAAGTTTTGTTCTAATCCTGTAAGTGATTTCTGTTATTAGTGCATGTGCACTGTCCCACCTTGGAGCCTGTCCACTTGGCACTAAGTTTATGACATTTATATTGACTGGGATTTCTCAGAGAGCATTAATAAAGCAATCACACCTCAGCTGCTTGAGGCGAACAAGGCTCCCTAGACAAAATGTCACAGTGCAGCAAATATAGACCACTGTTCCAAAACACAGTTTGGGAAAGCCATCTCTGAGCACCTCCTTAGGAGACTCACAATTCCTAACAGGAGCATCAGCCCTGATGGTTACACTTGCTTGCCCAAGTGTTAAAGACATGGGTCATTGATGCAGACTTGTGGCATCCCCAAATCTACTTTTTAGTAATCCTCTAAATCTAGTAAATTCTTTAGGTAACTGAGGACGGTAGGGGACACCAGACAAGTACCTTTAAAAGTAGTTTGTCACTGAAAGTCCAACCATATTTTTTTTTTTTTTTTAATAAGTGCAGGTATATTGCATACTATCTGGTCTATGTTAGTGTAACTCAAACACAATAAAACTACTGGCAAAGTTGTATCATAAAAAAGCAGTCTCTCAAAACACTCATTTTGGTCCAAGTTAAGTCGGCTTCCCTGTGCCTCCAAGAAACTGCCAATAGACAGAAAAAATATTACTAAAACCAGGAATTAACACTCAAAAAAAAAAGTCTGGAAGTCTGAAACTGGAACAGAAATGTGCTGGCAATCTGAAATATGTGCTAGCAATCTAAAATGTTCTGATATGAAAATCCATCTTGAGTTCTGGATAGTTGGAAAGAACTGAAAACCATCAAGCTCTACACTTGAGGGCAAAGGAGCCTGCAAGGGCTCACTGCCCATGAGGGTGACCCTTGGCGAGGAAGTCTCCTCACGGTCGCAACACCAGAGGAAAGTGCATTTAGCCAGTCGCTGAACAACCAGCCTTGAAATGTGCCTGCAAATGCCATATGGAAAGAAATAGGACAGTGCCACAGACACTACCCCATGGTTATGTATTTTCAGCTCCCTGCTAGGGCATTCTGTGGGATAGTTTAGTCTTAGTCATGCTTTTTTTCCTGAAAACATTTCTCATAAGTAAACTGCATTTAAGAGGAACTTAAATAACATTTTAATAGGAATTCTTGTTTTGACTGGCTGACCTATCTCTCAAAGGGATTTCCTGTTGAAATGATTATTTTTCTTTAGTTGCTCTATTCATTAATAAAAATAAATTCTGTTCATGAATAAAAACAACTTTTGACTTCTTTTGGTTAAAGGGTCTTACAGGAAGAAGCATCAGGATTTCAGGAGGACATCATAACCACCAAGGAAACTAAGGAACCTATCTCTGACAACTGGAAACAGGTCAAAAGTCTCTGCAAAGGGCTCTCACTTCAGGTATCTGGTGTGACCTGTTTCCAGTTCTATCACTCACAGGAGGAACGGGCTCTTCATTGCACAGTCCCTCGGCTCGTCAAGCCTTGTAAGAACTACTGGCCTAAAAGACTGGATATTGCTTCCCTCCAGTCTTCAACTACGATTCCATGGGACTGTTCTCTGTTCTAAAACGAGTGCCCTCACCCTGCAGGAAGCAATAATCCATCTTCCTTACTTATTTCTCTGAAAGTAAAGCGAGCATGTTTTTAAAGCACACATTATCAATTGTGAAGGGTAACCTGGCTAAAGGATCATACAGTCTTTGACTCAACTGCTACACCAAAGCAACATCCCATGAAGCCATATCTGCAGATCAAAAGGAAACTCAATCACCATAAATTCAATAACATGTCATATATCTCAGTGCAAGCAAAACTAGATTAAAATATATGAATTTATAATAAGTAACTTCATTTTCTGATATGGTAGTGAAGGTTGCAAGAAACCATTCTGATTTACCAAATTTAACTAATCAATATATCTTACTGTTTAATAAAAAATATTTTGTCATTAGTATATTAGCTTAAGGTTTCTTAATAAATCTTGCTACATTCAAGATAAAATTAATCAATTATACTGTCATTCCCAGAAATCACGCTGAAAGGGCACGGCTTGTTTTACTGGAATTCAGGTCAGTTTCAAAAGCTCCATCATACCCCAATTTTCTATTTCATCTTCAGAATGCCAGTTTGCAGAGCATACAAACATCTGCTCCCTTTCCACTGACATGTCTATAAGCAATAGTGTACTTGGAAGGGAAAAGAAACAGTTCACTAAAATTTGCTTCTGACACTCTGTATCACAGATTCCTTAATGCTACCGGATTCACCAGATGCAAATCCTGGTTGGCAAATCATCAACAGTAAACCTTGAATAAAGTCAATTTGAAATCATAAAACGTAACAAGCACAAACATTATTTTGTTGATTTCCATTACATCTTAGACCAAATCTGCATCTACATACGATTTAGCACAGAAATGCCATATTAAATGCATTACCTGTTCTGAAAATCTGCTACCATATCCCTTCGCTCTGAAATCTTTGAAGAGCCATCCAATCTCATGTAAGTATGCTTCCTATAAACCATATACTCCTGCAAGGAACACAAATCAGAAAAAAAAAATACAGTTGCTTTTGAAATTGTTGTCTTGATTCTTCAGGAAAAGCTATAAAATGGAATTCACATTGATGGGAAAGAAAATCTGGAAATATCATCACTAAATTTGCCTTAAGCATATGTAAGTAATGCTTTATAACAACAGAAATTTAGAAATTAACGCTACTTTTAATCATCTTTTAGTTACTTTTTGCATTTCACACAAGCTAAGGATTAAGTAATTATGTCAGTTCAGCCTTTATTCGTTTACAATTTTCCTTTCAGCATTTCAAAATGGGGGTGCACACATTGGGCTGTGTTAAGATACATCTCCTTTTTTTTTCTCTGTAACTAAATAAACAGGTAAAAATCACTAACTTCTTTAAGAGTTTGCTTTCACATAATCAAAACTTTGACCAAATCAAACAAAAACACACACAAAAACAAGATAGACACATTTCTGTTCTCTGCTGATTTTAAACTTGACTAGTGGCTTTCAAAAGCCTGCTCTGTACAGCAGCGCCTGCCCAGGCATTATCTCACCAGGAGCCTGTGAATCTCACTGAGTACAGGAACACTTTGAAACGTTGGTGTGTTAATGCACAGCTCCTGCCAAGTGGCAGAACTGGAACCATTGCCTGGGACACGAATCAGATGGCATCAAACAGGAATGCTGTGGGCAAAGGCGTTCTTCCATGAGAGACATTTTTCATGCTTTGAAATGCCTGGTATTTTCTGGTAACTGTGTGACAAAACAATGATTTTTGAAATGGGGAGATGGATCTCCAATCTATGTAGGTATTCACAGAGTTTCTTTGAGAAGATACCTTCTAACATCTTATCACTGACAACCTTTGCTCATCTAACTCCTATTTGTTATATTAGCTGGATGTAAATCCTACCGGTCTAGGCATCTCTTTCTGAGAAGCTGTGACTGCACAGGAAGGCAGGAAGGGAACAGATGGTGCTTTAGCAGCAAGAACTATTAGATTCATCTTGCTCCAAGCTCCAATGTTCAGCAGATCAAGAACTGATGTGGTGTGAGAAGACAGGGTGCTGTCTTTACTTCAGCAGACTTTAGCTCACTTTAGCAGAGAGGGATAGAATTTTAAAAGAATTTTGAAGCAGAGAAGAGCTGCTTAATGAGGCACTTAGGTTCTCATTTACTATTGCTTTATTCCATTTCTACACAAGCGCAGAGCTGTCATTAAGGTACTAGGTGACCTTTTCCAGAGATTTGATTGATCCTCTTCATCCCAAGAGCCTTTTCTTTCCTATTGTCTCTATCTGCATTTATTTTGATTCAGTCTTTTAACATCTTGACTCAGTCCTCCCTCATCTAACTACAAACCCTCTAGTCATTAGCACATC
>JAVCKT010031082.1:55947-72809 GCA_032273925.1 Rhynchotus rufescens | reverse complement strand
TTGAGTTCTTGCTCATGTTTCAGCTATCAGGGTGCCCCTCTCTTGGCTTAGCTTCCAGGCTGTGACTTCTACACCTGGTCTAGGTGGCTCTAGGGTACATTTTGGTCATTGTGGCTTTGTGCCTCAGTACTAAGTGGCCACAGAGCTGGTTGTCATCCATCCCTGCTGCGACATGTTCATTCCGCAAATACCATAGTAAAAATGAGTTGGTGGGTTGACTTCCTTGGTTGTCCTGCTCATGTACATGCATATGAGGAGCACTTGTTTTTCACTTATTCTTCCCACTTGGATCAACAGCAAGTGCTTTGCAGGACTGATGTCAAATGAACTGGTGGATTAGTGGCCATTTGTGTTGTTTTCTGCTCTTTCTCGTAGCCTGTGGGCCGCAGCTTGCCAACTCGCCCACCGTGATAGTGATGGTTGGCCTCCCAGCCCGTGGGAAGACCTACATCTCCAAGAAGCTCACTCGCTACCTCAACTGGATTGGTGTCCCCACAAAAGGTGAGGCCTTTGGGTAGAGCAGCCATGGGGGCAGCTTTGCAAAGCTCATGCTGACCAGGTGTCTATGTCCTCATGTCCCATCTGCTGCAGCAGGTGTTTCTTTTTCACATGGAAACCAAAGGCTGGGCTTTCTTTCCAAGAATGTCTTTTCTTGGTGTGTGGTTGGAAAGCTTCATCCACGGGAGATGTTGTGGCTGAAAATTGTGCTGTTCAGACCCCGATACCTGGGCTCTGAACGCTTCCCCGAGGCATTGCTCTGGGCTGTGGCTTGCAGGGTTGGCATTCCCCATACAGGCCAAGGCAAGGTGGGGACTCCCGGTTGCCTCTATCCCATGATGGGGAATGGGCTGACCAAGGTCTTGGCTTTGACGTTCTCTGCTTTTTTTCCATGCAGTTTTCAACGTGGGAGAGTATCGCCGCGAGGCAGTGAAGCATTACAGCTCCTACGACTTCTTCCGCCCTGACAACGAGGAGGCCATGAAAGTCAGGAGGTAAATGTGGGGGCTGATCAAGTGGTGAAGCCCAGGGCTGGCAGGGGGGTTCCCCAAAGATGTACTGGATGTAAAGGCTGGGGCTGAGATCTCCTTGCCTGTCTGCGTGCTGGTGGCCACGAGCATCTTGGAGGGTATGGGGAACATCACGCAGACATTGCCTTTTCTTGCAGGCAATGTGCCCTGGCTGCCTTACGGGATGTCAAGCTGTACCTGACAGAAGAGGCTGGCCAGATTGCGGTGAGTTTGGGGGAGTGTTTTGCTGTGCTTTGAAGAGATTCCTGGTTCCCACACAGTTTGTGTTACCTCCAGCTACGCTGCTGGGAGGAAAAGGGGGTCTCTGGGCACTTGACTGGGCTTTTTGCACTGCATTTCACACCGTTAATGTCACAGGTGCATTTTGCTTTAAAACTCCAAACTGGAGCTGTGAGTCTTCTGTGAACTGAAAAAGAATTTCTTGTTTCCCATCCACCTCTCTTGCTCCATATGCCCCTGTATATCAAAATATGCCTTCCTTCTGAAGCCCAGCTTTAATAGGCAAACGATCTGGTGCCTCCCATCTGTTCCCCAGGGACTATTTTAGTGTCTGCTTCTCCCTCTGTGTTCTTGGGCTGCATTTCACAAACATGTGCTCTCAGGCCCTCACATTTGCCTGCTGGTTTCCCCCAGTAGCTTCTGAGTCTGATGGCCCATTTGATCTGGATTGAATGGAAAGGTGGGGTTCCCAAGGAGATGCAATTTTCATGACTTTCTTGCTGCTGTTATTGAGGGAGAAAACTGTGAGCTCGGATCTTGTCAAACACCTGACGATCCACGTAGATTTAGATTGAGGAGGGATTTGGGGAAAGCTGGCATTCTTAGTGCTAACCCAAATATATGTGTTTCTAAAGGTTTTTGATGCCACCAATACAACACGGGAAAGGCGTGGGATGATCTTGAATTTTGCCAAAGAAAATGGATTCAAGGTTGGTACCAGCAGGCTGCCACCAATGTTGCTAGCGTATTGGTGCCCTCTCTTTGCAGTAACATAATGTTCTCATGATGCTCCTGTGCAAGAGGGAGTTCTGTTTCCCTGTTGGCTTGAGCACAGATGTAAAATACTTCCCTCATTCAAGACCCAAACCCTTGGAGAAGGAAAGGGAAAGGATTTGGATGGTGGGGAATAGTGGGAGAGCTCTGTGGGTGGCTGGTTTGAGCGAGGAGCTGCCTGAATGCTGAAAACCTTATTTCTGGTCTTCAGGTGGGTTTTGCTTTGCTTTGTAGGTTTTCTTCATTGAGTCCGTCTGCAATGATCCCACTGTAGTAGCTACCAATGTCATGGTAAGTGTGGAAACATTATTGGACATTATTGAGGAGGCTTTTATCTTATGATTTACTTCATCTGGAATGAAAAAAGGAGCTCATCTCCCTCAACCTCAGGGCTACCTAGTAAATCCAAAAGCCTGAGCCTTTCCCCAGGACCATTTTTGTGCTCTCTGTTCAGTTACCTGTTGACATATAGCTTAACATCAAGGAAAGAAATGTATGCCATTGGCTTTAGTGAACAGAAAGTCCCAGTTTTTGGAAGCAAAAAGTGTGGTTAGGGGGTTTAAGTCCCACTGGGGAATGGTCAGTCTTCGTGTCTTCAGCCACATTGTGTTTGAAAATTATTTGGGGTCTGCCTGGAGAAGAACAGCAGCCAGGCTTTAAGGTTTCTTGCCACTAGCTAAAATTTTGGCAGGGAAAGCAACATAAAACATCACTTTGCAGACTCCTTTGGGAGATGCTGGATCTCTGATCTCCTACCATCAGCAAAGACACTTTGCCTGGTAGGCTTGGCTAGGGCAGCTAGAATCTGGTTGTTCTATTTAGTGATAACCGACCTTAATGAAAGTCATTTTCTCCATTGGGCTTTATGATCTAGCCTTATCTGCAGCTGCATGTCTGAACTTTGAGAGTTGCTCAGTTTTGATATATCTTTCCCCTGCTTTCTCTGAAATGACCTGAAGCTGGATTTTCGCAGGATTTAATCCCTTTCTTTGAGAGAAACTAGTGTTTGAAGGGAGAGAGAATGAACTACTAGCTGTGTGTAGGCTTCTGCTTCCCAGGGTGCTGCAATCAAAGGATGTTTTTAGTGCTGGGAACAGAGCAGAAAATACCCTTGTAGGCCTGGGGCAGTGCTGCCCACATCACTTGGTTGTGTTATTCCACTGGCATTTGGATTGCTTATGAAGTTACTAATGTGTAATGCTGCTGCTCCACCCCAAAATTCAAGCAAAAACAACCTGTTGAAGTAGTTGAGGCAGAGCTTTTCCCAGATTCTGGAGATTCTTGTTGCTCGTTTCTAGTATAGTTAGCTTTAAAGCAAATACTCAACAGAAAGAGATCAAATACAGTTGTCCTGCTACTTCAGATGGGAAACTGAGATACAGCCAGGCTGCAGTGACTTGCAAGAGATTCGCTCATCTTGTGCTTAGCTTTGTGTTTCCTTATCCATCTCGCTACAAGTGATGTAAAGAGGCTTAGCAGGTAACTGCAACTTGGCACAACTTTGAAACCTGATATTTGCATAGCAGGATTGTTGCAAGCCGCAGACAGGGCATTTTGGAAGTCTTCCTAATGTCTCCTTTTGGTGTGTTTTCTCCCTCACTGTAGGAAGTAAAATTGTCCAGCCCAGATTACCGGGACTGTAATTCGACCGATGCCATGGAGGACTTTATGAAGAGAATCAATTGTTACCAGGCCAGCTACCAGCCACTTGACCCGGATGACTATGATCGGTAAGAAACTTTACTGACTTCCAAACAGGCTGGCTTTAAGGCCCTTTTGTCTCAAGAAAGCAGCAGTGGAATATGGAGCTCCATTTCACTTCCTATTTAAGTACGTGACTATGCTAGAGTAACGTCTGAGTCAAATCTCACTGTAAACTTGGGCTTCTTTCTCCGGGACTTGAAAACACTGTGCAGTTTTCTCTAGCCCTATATCAGGGAGCCAGGTGTCCAAATCTTCCCAGGGTCTTCTGGGCCCAGAAGTGATGGTTTTGACTTATTTGGCCTGTGCAGTTGATCCTGGTCCTTCTCAGGAGATGCTGCCTCATCCCACTTTGGAAGTACCTTCCTACCAATCTTTTTTCATCCTCTTTTTTGCTGCAAGAAGAAATGGCAATTGCAGTGGCGTTACTTAGAATTGCCATTGCCTCTTGGCTTCCCATTTAAAATAGTCTGCAGGAAATCCTTTGAGCAGGGTTGTGATATCGATTGAAGTCTCACAAAACCATTTCCTGAGAAAGGTTTCTTTGTACTTTTTTGCCTTTCACATCTCCCTAACTCTTGCTGCCCTTTTCCTAGGGAACTTTCTCTCATCAAAGTCATCGATGTTGGCCGGCGGTTCCTGGTCAACAGGGTTCAGGATCATATCCAGAGCAGGATCGTTTACTACCTAATGAACATCCATGTCCAGCCTCGCACCATTTATCTATGTCGGCACGGTGAAAGCGAGTTCAACCTCAAGGGCAAGATTGGAGGTGACTCGGGGCTCTCCAACAGGGGTAAAAAGGTAAGGAGAAAAGGAGTAGTTCCCTGTGGGTTCTAGGAGAGATTTGGTTGTAGGAGATGATCTGCTTTGGGCTAAGGGCATCTTTGACATCTGGGGTTTTCAGAAGGTTGTCTGCAGGACTGGCTAAATTTGGGCTTGGACTTGGCCTCAGATTGAGCCACTCCAGCCATTCACATTGTATTGGTTGATCTCTTCCATTCTCTCTAATCTCTTATTCTGGTGATCACTCCTTATACAAACTCTTAGCTGCTATGGGGATCTGTATTTTTTTTTTTTTTTTTCTGACTGACCAGGGCCTCATCACAACTTTCATGGACACTCAGCCCTCACTTGACATCCCCCTCAGTAAGCTAGGCTCATGCAAGCAGCATCTTTTGTTGAAATATCACCTTCTCATCAGTCTATTGCATGCCAACTTGTTTAACCAGGTGTTGCTCCAGTACTGCTGGAACAACTGTGCCTCCCACTGGTTCTGGGAAATGCAGCAGCAGGACTTGCCCAAAACCAAGGAATATACCCCTGACTCAATCAACTCAAATTTGTCCTGAACTCAGCCCATCATAGCATAGTGTGGACATGTTAAGCCCAGATGACAGGTGATAGTGAGAAAGTGTGTGGGCCCTTCATGATCCATTTGTGTAAGGCTGCAATGCCCCTTGCAGCATGAGGCCAATACATTTGGAAAGTATAGAGGTCTTGGAGAGGAAACCAGTGGAGGAATCACTTGCTTGGAGGGAGGAAGGCTCAGTGGGAAGCTGTGGACTGAGAATCAACCTCTTCTTTGTATCCCACAGTTTGCATTGGCACTGAACAAGTTTGTTGAAGAACAGAACCTAAAGGACCTCAAAGTCTGGACCAGCCAACTGAAGAGGACAATACAGACAGCAGAAGCTCTCCAGCTGCCCTATGAGCAGTGGAAGGCACTCAATGAAATAGATGCTGTAAGCACCTTTGATTTCATTATGAACAGATACCTTTCAAATTGGGATTTGATGGAGTGGATGAGAGCACTTCATTTTGGCCTAAATTCCTCCATCCGCATGGAGAAGCGAAAGGGGAAGGGACTATTTCCTTCTCCTGTACCTGCAATTTGGCTTCTGGTCGTAGCTCTACCATATGCAGATACTCCAAGATTTTGGCTATAATGATTTCTGCTTGGCACTGCTCTATTGGTGAACACTGAGAGGGTTAAAGGCAGTTTGCATTGGAGAAGGGTTGAAGAGTGGTGGCTCAGCAGCAGTTGATCTGAACATGGTCAGTAACCTCAAAGATGTTCTGTCCTGGCAGGGTGTTTGTGAAGAAATGACGTACGAAGAAATCAAGGAGCAGCATCCGGAGGAATTTGTTTTACGTGATCAGGACAAATACTACTACCGTTATCCTTCTGGAGAGGTAGGTCTGCAGGGAAACATTTGGAAATGTGACTTTAACTTAAAATATGACCTTCTTGTTTTCACCCTGTCCCCTACATCTAGATGACAGGTGGTAGAGAAAGAGGTGCTCTGAGAAATTAGAGTTAAGAAAGGTCAAGACTCCCCTTTGTCTTTTGTTTTGAGCTCATATGAGATAATGGAAGGGGAAGATATCATTAAGAAATGCACCACTTAACAAGATGGCCCATGGACTTCATAAAAAATTAGTTGGAAGGGTCCCCTGGAGGTTTCTAGTGTGCTGAAATTGCTGTGTTGCCCCAGATTTTGTTTTCTTTCATTCCAGAGGAGTGATTTTTAGCTCTGCTCTCTGTCATTTGCTGAAGGTTGATTGAGATATCTCCATTTGTTCTTGACATGAGAAATATAGTGTGCTTTGGGATGTGAATTAGTGAGGTGTTAATTGGCAGTTCTGAATGATACCCTAGGTTGTGTGTTTGGGCTTTACCACTGAATTAAAAGCTGTATAGCTATTCAGGGAAAAATAATGTTTGGAGACATCCTAGAGGCAGTGTTCTGAACAGGAGAAAGTCTGGGGATGTCTGACACTGACTTTGGGCATCTATGGTTTTTATGTCTGAAGCCTTGATACAGTTACCTACCTTGAGAGACTCTTCAGTGGTATAGACATGAATAGCTTATTTTTGCTACAACTGAAGAAACAGTTATATACCAGAGTGGCCCAAAATCATGGCTCTGAATTTATGTTTATCTTCCTACCTTTTTTCCTCAGTCCTACCAAGATCTAGTGCAGCGACTAGAGCCAGTCATCATGGAGCTGGAGAGACAAGAAAATGTCCTTGTGGTCTGTCACCAGGCTGTCATGCGCTGTCTCCTGGCTTACTTCCTTGACAAAAGTGCAGGTGAGCTCCATTTACCCAGGCAGGAGGATGGTCCCATTGGTGGGTAGGGGACAGAGCTTGAGGATGCTCTGTGTGCATGCCTGTACAGGGCCTGGAGCATCCATCTCTTCTTGACCTGGAGGAGCTATAGATGCTGAGAAGGAAGGGGTCTGAGCCTCATGTTGGAGGAAGGATGGGATAACCTACCTGCTTTGGTCTTTCTGCAGATGAAATGCCCTACCTGAAATGTCCCCTTCACACAGTGTTGAAGCTGACCCCAGTAGCTTATGGTAAGTGGACATTTCTCCTTGTCATGTTGTGGTACTCAACTTGTACCTCATATCTGAATCCAAGCTGTGTCTGGGAGACTGGCAGGTGTCTGGGTTTGAGCATCTCATTGCATCTGATGACGGTGGAATTGCTAATGCCCATTCTGTCTCCGTGTGCTCCCTTTCTCAGGATGCCGAGTAGAGTCCATCTCTCTGAATGTTGAAGCTGTGAACACCCACAGAGAACGGTCAGAGGTGAGTGTTGCTCTTCCTCAACCACATGTCTTGGTCAGCCTTATTCCCCCTATGGTCACATGGCAGTGAGGACTCCTTGGGAATGGCTGTGGAGGGGAAGTGCTTAGCTAGAGGATCAGAAGGGCCACTAGAGAACTAGAGTATCAGATGGGGTTTCATCCTAGAAAGATGGAGCTGATAGAGTATTTTCTGGGGAAAAGGATGGATGCATGTGCCTTCTAGGTCTGTTGTTCAAATTAAAGCAGGCCCATGTCCCATGGAAAGGTTTTTGACTTGACAGTCAAAGGTCTGTTCAGTCATCCACTCTTTCAAGTGGGTTTGGAGCCATGGATAGAGAAGGTGACTTCTCTGAGGTCTTCCAGCAAGCTAGCAGTGTCCAGGACCAGCATCCCACTAAAGTATTTGTCCCTATTATTAATAATAATAATATCATCATCATCATCATCCTCTCTCAACCATGCTTTTGCGTGGTTCCCTCAGTACCAACCTGCGGGCTGAAGGGTGGTATTGGAAGGAGACCCCTCATGCTTGCATGGCGCCGAGGAAGGGGACAAGACCCCCAGTAATGTAGAGTCCATACTCTGGGCATAACTGCCACAAGCTGTGAGGGCCAGCCAGAGCGGGGGCCATCTCCATGATGATTGGGCTGAGAGGTCACCAACAACATGGTACTGTAGGAAGAGTGCTGGGAGCTGAGGGAAGGCTTGTGGCTCTAGGGGCTGCATTGGCAGGGCTGGTGTCCCTCAGGTTGAGATGCAGCAGCGACAAGATGCTGTGCCCTTGCTGGCATTTGTGTGGTAGTGATGTGCGCCCAGTTGGGTGGTGGGTGGTCAGACCTGTCCCCATTTTGGGGCAACTTCTTTTCTTTGCTTGCCAACCTCAGTGGGTGGTAGCATCTCAGTTGCTTCTCCTTCCTCATGGAGGAAGCCAGTCATTCCTCCCATTGTTTGGGCCATCGACTCCTTCCTTCCCTGACAGAGCTCAGGGAGGCAGGAGACCCACGTGGCGCGGTGGAGCTAGACACGTGCAAAGCGCTTTAGTTCCTCCGCTTGGCTTTGAAGGCACTGCTCCTCCATCGCTTGAGCTTGTGGTACCGACCCTGGCTGCTCTGTCCGATTTCCCAAGTCCTTCTTGCTAGCCTGGACTGGCTCATCTCTCTGTTCTTGCTTTCACATGTCTCCCCGAGTCAGAAGGAATAGCTTGAGGAGGAGACTGAGGGGTACCTCTTGCTCTAGTCTCTCTGTCATGCAAAGTCATGGCCTTTTACTACTTTTTTTAAGTAATGTGTATTTTTTCTTTTTTTGTGAGCAGAGGTTAAAGAGAGGAAAAAAATCCATCTCATTCTGAGTTCAGGGCCTTTTTTGTCCCCTCCCCTTCTTGAGAAATCACGCTGCATCCTTGAACTTTCTCATCATTCCTTTTTTTTTTGTTCAGAGCCTTTCAGTGCATCCAAGTTACCCTTTGCACGTCGACAGTGATTGTGGGGGAAAAGTAGAGGCTGCTTTAAAGAGAAAACAACCAGAAAAATAGAAAAAATGCTTTTTTATTTTTTTCCTTTAACTGTCGCCTTCTTCCCTTTTCTTTATTTTTTATTTATTTATTTTTTTTCTTTGTCTCACTCTAATTTAGGAAGCAAAGAAGGGACCTAACCCGCTCATGAGACGTAATAGCGTTACCCCTCTAGCAAGCCCAGAGCCCACCAAAAAACCTCGCATCAACAGCTTTGAGGAGCATGTGGCTGTTTCTTCCGCCCTGCCAGGCTGTGTTCCTCAGGAAGTGTCCACGCAGATGCCGGGACAAGTTAGTTGAACTTTTTTTTTTCTTTTTTTTTTTTTTTCTTTTCGTTGTTGTTCTTGTCACTTATTGTTTGTCGTCTTCCTCCTGTCGCTCTTGAATCTGGGGAACCGCTTTCGCTTTGTCTCCATCTGTGCTGCTGCTTCTGAGGTGCATCAATCGTAGTGGCTCCCGTGGCTGCTGTCCTCGCGCTGGGCTGGCTTCAGGAGCACCGAGTGAATTGGCACTGTTGATCCTCTCTTGGGTTTGGAAAGCGTCGCATAGCCCCAAAGCCCGGGGCTGAATTGACTGCCTTAATTTGAAAGGTGCCTCTGCATCCCTGTCTCACCTTTGGAGTATCAGTCTCGGGGGAATTTCTCCCCTGGAGCAGGCAGGACCAAAGGTTTTGCCCTGGCTCTTCTCCAGCCCCAGACCTAGGTATTGCAAAGTAGTTGATATTCTTGCATTTCGCTCAAGAAGGAGCTGTCAGGACCCATCTTTGCATGGCGGTGTCTCCTCCTTTATGGAGCACTAGGCAAAATGAAGCAAAAAATGAGCAGCAGCTCTCTTTGCTAGCACTAAGCAACGTCACCTGTCACCCCCTGTGGCCCCAAGTGAAGTTTCTGTGGGCAGCTATCCATTAGGCCAAATGGGCCAAATAACAGGCTCTGGATTTGCTAGGCAAAATCCAAAAAATTTGCTAGCCTGTTGGGAACCAGCTGCTCCTTGCAAAATCTGCTTATGTGTCCTCTCCTCTTCTGACCATTTTTAAAGAGATGTGGCCCAAACTTCTAATTGGTGCCCATTTCTCCAGGAACGAAACATTCTTCCCTTTCCTAGCTGAGAAGCTGGGATGATACCTCTAAAGGTCTTCTGAGCAGCTTTACCAATTCAGGGGTTCCGTCACAGTGCTGCCCTTCCCAGTAGCTGCTTGTTGGATCTTGCTGTCTCACCTGCCCCTCCAAGTGTCTGTGTTGTCTGATGTCTTCTTACCCTCTCTCTTGCCAGGCTCCTGGGCAGGTTAAGAAGGATACTGTGTTCTTTAGAGCTTCTCCAACCTGGTGGAGCATTGCCCACTCTGCTTGGTGGCAGTCTTGCATTTAACATTTCCATCCTGGCAAGCACTAAAAGGGACAGCTTGTTGGTTTCTTGGCTTTGGGGTACTCTGTTTGGGCTGGTGGAGTCTTATAACTAACCCTCCACTGGCTTAGGTTTTGAAAGCATTCTTTGCTCAGATGTCCCACGCAGACCTCCATTGCCCTTTCTCATGCTGCGTTACTGACACCTCTTTCCATTCTCTCTGTCTCTTCACAGCCTTTTCTAGGGAAGGCATGCCTGTAAGTACCTCCTTGCGTCTTATCCTCCTCTCACCCGCTTTCCATATCTTGCCATCCCACTGTTTATTTTGTTGTGGCTGTGAAACTGGGTCGGGGCATGGACTTTTGAGTTAATGCATCTGTGTGCAAGAGTGGAATTTGGATATGCCTTAGGAATTTGCTTTTATTTCAGCACCTGTCAGGCTTTTATTTCCTGTATGAGAGCAAGAGTGCATTTTTGGAGGTGAACTGACCTTGAGTCCTTGCATCTGTGGTTCCTCAAAACTGGATTTGGGGAACAGTCTGCCTACACTTGGGCGGACTGGACACAAGGATGTTGTCCTTCTCTCTAGGTCTACCTAGCAGGCAAGAAGCTTTGAACATTTAATGCACAAGTTAGGAGTGGTCAAGGCTTAAGCAGGTTGGATCAGTGCTGTTAAATCTTTGGGGGAATAGGGACAGGACAGATGAGTAAATCTGGAGCCTTCTGACTTTATTCATGCTACATCATTAAGCTGAGATAGTAGCAGCCCTTGACATGCTCAAATGTCTTCTCAAAGGTCAAGGAGATCTGCTTTTTTTTCTGATTTGATCGCAGACTATGAGCAAAGTTAATAGGCACTGGCTGCTTGTCAGCAGTCTGCTGGGTTTGAGCTGAGGATGAGACAGTGCCTGGGGGTCAGTTTGTCCTCCATAGACTGGTTTACATCAGCCAACATGCATATCTGTCTTGTTCCGTCCTGTGGGCAGAGGACTGGGAGGTCTACTGTTAACCAGCTGGACCGTAACTTGACCCTACTTGCATATATCGGCTGATGAACCTCACATTTCTTCCCTTTCTGGTGTAAATCATGTAGGGAAAAGAGAACTTAGAAATATCAGACTGGATTTTGTTCACAGATACACTGGGGAAGAGCAACCTGCTGCTAACAAGCAACTGCAGAAGTTGAGTTGCTCAGCATGGCATGCATGCCTGCTGTCCTCCCCGTACTGCTTTTAGGTGCCAGAACTCATGATGAAATGTTGAGTTTTCTTGAGTTCCTTGAAGGTGCTGTTTCTTCGTCTCCCACTCTGTTTTTGTGGGTCACCAAAAGCGTTCTCTGGGCTTCCAGCCTTTGGGAGGTATTTGCATTACAGTTGGGCAGCGGTTCTTCAAAACCTGCCTGGATGCCACCCTGTGCCACATGCTATAGGTGTGCCTGCTTGAGCGGGAAGGTTGGACTAGATGATCTCTAGAGGTCCCTTCCAACCTTGAATATTCTGTAATTCTGTGATTCTCTCTGTCTCTGAATATTTCCCTCTGTGGTTCATGGAGAAGAGAAAACTGCACCAGCAGCAGCTCTGATAGACATAAATACTTGATTAGTAGAGAAGCCTGTAGGACTTTGGTTCTCTACAGAACTGCCTTTCAGTAGTCCAAAAACTTCCACGAAGCAGCATGCTGGCAAGTCAAAGGAATAGGGGTGTTCTTGCATTCCTGCAAACCAGTTATCTATAAGGTAAATCCCACTGGCATGAGAGCTGAGTTCCCCTAAATGCAAAATTGTCCCTGTGTCCGCCTAGGCCACAGCTTGTCACCTGCAAAGGAGCTGGAGACCTACTGTTTGCTGAGCGCGGCCATCAGAAACGGGGCTGTAGACGATTTTGTAGTGCTGTACGCGGCCGTCGGGGGGGTCCCAGCGGACCTGGAGGCTGGTGGGGGTCTCCGAGTCGATGAAGAGGTTGGTGGGTGGGTTCCGGGAATCTGCAGTGGAGATTAAAGGTGAGCCAGGTAGAAAGCAGAGAGCAATGTCTAAACTGAGCCATCATCGCGGGCTTTTGGACCTGTTACTGCTTACACTCCAAAATTTGTAGTATTTTCTAGTTAATACCGTGTTTGCCTTTGTCCTCCTGTTTTACAGCTATGCTAAAATAATGCAGAGCAACCAGCACACAGCAGTCTTGTCCAGCTCTTCTCACCCCAAAACTCCAGCCTTGGGAGGGCACTGTGTGCCCTCTTTCTGCCCCTGACCTGCCTCTTTCTGGCCCTGAATCCTGTTGTATAGATGCATCTATATATGTATATATGTAAACAGGTACGCAGCTAAGCGAGAATAAGATTTACCAGAGAGTATAGCTGAGAAATTGTTTTTATTGAGATGTTTCTCTTTCCTCGGGGTCCTGCTGTAGCAAATGGGCAACAAAGAGGCTCTACCTGAGTCACGGTTCTGACCAGGAGCTAAGAGCCATTAAGTGAATGCCAGAGAGGGCTCACCTGAGCCACTACTGAAATGAGGGACTTGGAGTCAGGTACCCCAAGTCAAGGAGCATTTCCCGTCTCTTGCTATGCATAAAGGCAGGTGTCTGGCCTTGAATCCAAGCTGGTGTGAACAAACAAGAAGTTGTAGACAAAAAAAGAAAAAGGAAGCATTTGACTCATAAGAGACTAAATGTGGTGGCTGAGGCCTAACAAGCGCCAGGAACACAAATTCAGGCTGAGAGATTTCTTCTCTGTAGTTTCACTGTAATGCAAACAAGCTCTCCTGCCCACCCGGCAGAGTCTGAGGTGACCTTCAAGTCCCTGTTGGATGAAGATTATTTGCATCTTCATTGATCCTCCTTCCTTTTCCTGGATAAAACGAGCTTAGATGTACTGAAGCTGAACCAGGTTTCCTGGCAGCTGAATCAAGCTGGATGCCGTTGCAGGGCAGCACTACAAGATAAAACGGAGCAGAAAGCAAGTGTGGAAGGAAAAGTCACTTGGACAGCACTATTGCTTAGTGCTCTGCTATACCTCTCTGTACTGGCTATTTGATTCAGCTGCTATAAGCCAGACACTGTTTAAGTGAACAAAGCGGGTAAGTTAGGCGAAGTCTTCAGATCAGGTTTATTCTGGGAAGCCCTCGGGCTTGGCAGAGTTTGATGGCATGGATGTGACAGCCAGGGGAAAGGTCACTTCTCCAGGCTGTCCGAGAGGAAAGAAGCCTCCCGTACACAGGGGACACCATCTGTGCCTTCCGTTACCTCTTGAATAGAGATTCAAGAATCTCAGGCTGCTCCCTGTTGGATCTAACTAGCAAAACAGACACTTTCCAAATAAGAATAAAGCCCTAGAGCCCACACCATTTGAGCATTCATCTGTAATGATTTAGATCAACGTTTTGCCTTCATCATCATGGAGTGAAGCTTCTTCCCCACACTTCAACTCCTTTCATTTGCAATAATATAGACCACAGAGAAGACAACATGTAGGAAGCTAGTGGAGTTGGAGACATTTCTCAGTGCAAGGTTGGAGGCTGCTGCTCACATAACTTAGCAAGAGGAAGGGGATAGACAAGCACTTCATGGTCTACAAACTACAAGATAGAAAGGGACCTGCAGCATAGGAATCTTTCTCCAACTTTGGTTCATTTTCCAGACATTTGAGCCATTTAAACAGAGTTCCTAAGTACTTTGGAAATAAATCAATCCATAATTTTGAAAAAAAAAAAAAAAAAATCTGCCTGCTAAGAAAAAGAGGTACCTTAGGCGAATCCTACAGAACAACACATTGCAATGATGGATGGGTTTTAGGAAGAAAGATGATGTTTCTGCTGATGGGGCCTGTTTTGTGTGAGGTTTCTGCAGCATCCCTTTTAGCATAAAGCACTTGACCTTGAAATGGGATGTTTCACCAGGTGCCAGAGGAAAAGTAGTTCTAAGTGAAAGAAGCTTGGAGTTCTCACCTCACCCCCAGGGGAGAAATACAGTTCTGCTTCACAAAACCAGCATGCAAAGAACATCACTCTGACCTGGCTTATTTTTTCCTTAACCTTCAAGAAAACTGTATTCAGGGAAGAACGAAGGACAGAGATAAGCCTGTGTCACCAGGGCGCTTCCTGCTGAATTTCACTTCCATCATTGCCCTTAAGCTGCAGTATTCTTACAAATTCTACTAAAGCATTTTTAAGAGAAACTTCACACCTTTACCTATTTCTGCATGTGGGGATGCTGCCAAGAAAATAGAAAAGCAGCAATAGGAAGAGTGCCTTTTCCTCCCTTTCCACACCACAGTCCGCTTTTGCTCAACACAGCCTGATTACAGCTGTGTAACCCAAAGACACTGATAGCCTGAACCCATACGTGATATATGTGACACAGACCTGACTGCTCATGCAAACTGCCTGGCAGTACCCAGGCTGGATACTCGTTATATAAACAAAGATTATTATTATTCATTAACAAAACCTCAACTTCTTATTCCAAAATTGCCATTTACTCTAAGCTTCATCAACTCAGCATCAACCTAAATAGGTCTATTCTGCAAAGGAAGCTGAGAGCAGAGAGATGCAGGAGTGCCACTGTTGAATGAATCGTACTGCATTTGCTGCCAACAAAGCCATTACACAGGCAATATTAATTAAGAGGACCTCGGGGAATGCCACTTTTTAACCTCCTATCCTGTCTGCACAAAGCAAGATTTAGATAATGCTTCCACACAGAGTGTGACTGCAGGATTCTCTCTCATTTTCCTAAGTGCCCTCAGCTGAAGCGTGATTCAGCAATTACGTAGCCAAAGAATTCCTCACCCTCCTTAACTGGCAATATTTAACTAGCAGGAAACATTTATTAGGCAGCGCTGTGACACACTCAGCTGAACACCCTACAGAAAAACAGTACATTTGCATCAATACACTATGATGAAATGGGAAGGGGGGAAGCAATGTGTTCTATACAAAGAACATTGCAAGGACATCAGATATCTGTTAGATACACCGGCCTGCTTAAGTGCACCCAGCCTATAGTTTGCAGGAGAGACTCCGAATATGAAAATCAGAGTCTAAATGCTGCCAGCCACTCTCATACATCTAGTCTGGGCTTTTCAAAGCTGGAGAGGAGCAGCTCCTAGCTGCTGTTCTGAGGTATCCCATGCCCTATGTGTTTTCCCTAAGCTGTGGACACCGAGCACTTACTGGTCCTGTGCTGAACCGAAACGGTGTCACTTCGAGCACCATCCTTGTAATAGGCCCACATGGATATCCTGTAGTCCGTGTCCTTCTGCAGGCTTGGCAGAACGGCCGTTGCCACGTTTCCAGCAACGGAGAGCTGCAACGGGGGAAGAAACGGGTCAGAAGAATCCACAGGTTTCAGCCCTAATTAATGCTGAGTAGATGCCCTTGCATTTCTGTCCAACTATATTCAGCAGCTACTACACAACATAGTGCTCTGATGCAAGGTACTTTATGCTGAGCATAAAATCTTTTGGCTATATTTTCATTGTAATTTCCTACCCCAGCTCTGTAAGACAAGCTAGAATATATACAGGGTATTCTGAGGCAGTCTTGCAAGGCATAAGTGCTCATACCACTGCTCAGCCACACTCTGAAACCTCTTTTAGAGGTACTGAAATCAGAAGTGCCAATATACACTTATTCCAGCTGCAAAGAACTACATCTTTCTCAAAGAACACTATCCCAAAAGTAGTCTGTGCTTACAGCATTAAGCAGAACAGAAGTTGCTTCACCTATCTTAGAGGTGATACCTCTAGCTATAAATATCTGAGTATGATGCTTGTCTTTTCCACAGCGACTTGACATCTTGACATTGTGGACGGGTGATTCTCTGTCACCCCAGCTCTTTTTTCTGCTGAATTGCTCCTTGGCTATTTGTTCTACATCCTGTATACCTGTAATTAATTATTCCTGCCTAAGCCTAGTACTTTGCACTTGCTCCTCTTGAATTTCATCCTTTAATTCTTCCGAGAACTTCTCCCATCTTCCCAAATTCTTTAGGACTCGGGGCTGTCCTCTTGTAGCCCTTCACAGCTCCTCTCTCTTCTGGCACACAATTTGTTGACTAATTTTCTGAACAGATCCAGGTTCAGGACAGATCCTCTCTTATTCCAAAGGCTCCTCCAGTCAGGTGGTGAACAACTGAATTTCCCCAGTCCATTAACCTGAATAAACCTCTTCATTCCTCTCTCACAAGTGAGTTCAGAGCCACCAAGCAGGCACGAGGCCAACCCAGCATCACAGTCACGCATGGTCCAGTACCTCCTGCGCCTTCTCTCCACCAAGGGGACTCCATCTGATCTGGTAGACAACCACATCCGAAGCAGCGACAGCTTCCCACTGCAGCTGGAGACTGTTTCCCGAGAGCTCAGTAACCTTCAGCGCACGCGGCGCGGGGACCTTCACTGAGGGAAGCAGCAGGAAAACATGTTGGAAGTGCAGGCACTGACAGCACCTTGTCGGAGCCCAGGTAGGGAGCAGATGGTCAGGGAACAAAGCATCAACCAGGCAGATGTCTGAGACCAGCCTGTCTTTCACTTACCCAGACCCAAATGACAACAGCCATCAGGACAGAGAGGGCTAAATTATATTTAAAACAAGTCCTAATTAAGGAGGGTTATTTCATTTGTGGAAAGCACCTGTATCACTTTGGCATTTTAACAGGGAGAAGGCTAGGAGGGCACTCAAGGACATCAAGGTTA
>JAVCKT010031082.1:0-55937 GCA_032273925.1 Rhynchotus rufescens | reverse complement strand
AAGGTTAGCAATAAACTCTTCTGTTTCTTTGCCTCTTTCCTCTATTCTTTCCATCTCGTTTTACATGCAATGCAGTTGGGCACATTTCACACAAAGAATAACCCTGTAAATGGTGCCAGTGCCAGTCTGTAAACATATAGCTAAAGAAAAAGGCCAATTTTGTAACATGTATCTGGGTTCAAAGACGTGAATTTCCCAGCATTTCCACTGCCTACTTACATGTGGTGACATTGCCAGTAACGGGAACGGAGTCGCCTTCATCATACACAGACCTGACACTGATGAAGTACTGGGTGAGCGAGGACAAAGGTCTCAGGACAGTGGAGGACGCAGTGCCAGGAACCTCAACCTACAAGGGAAGAGTAGCGTGAGTGCTGGGAGTCCTGGAGCGGGGACAAGAGCACGGAAGGTGCCCACGTCAGAGTCACCGCTGTCAAAATGCTGCCAGCGGGGAAATCCTCAGGGATCCACGGGCTGGGGGAGGACGGAGCACGGTCTGTTCTCCCGATTCCCTTTCCTGTGCTGAGGACTCACCTGCGCAGCGCTGCTGCCTTTGCTGGGGACGTAGGACACACGATGAGCTTTGGCAGCCCCGGACGCAGCCTCCCAGCTCACCCTGACGGACGCGTGGCTGATCTCGGAGAAACTCAGGGACCTGGGAGGGCTCAAGGGCACTGCAGCAAGAATTAGTGACAGCAGTTAAAGATTTTAAAAACTGCACAAAGACAACTGGTCTTAGAGGGCTTCATCTTAAACTACGAGGCTCATTCAGCATGAGGGGAAATATTCTTTTTATGGCACTGCCATACATGCCTCTTGATGTGAAGAAAGGTTCCGTGGGCCTCAGGTGGAGAAAAAGGGGCAAAGTATTTTCCTTTATCCTCAAGGATCTTTGGGGAACACTATTTTTAAGAGGACTCTTTTACCAGAGCAAAATCACTCTGAACAATATTTGCTTAAGACCAGGCAGGGGAGAGAGAGCCTGTTTACAAGCCCCATGAGCTGTAAGGGAAGCACCTCCTCTAACATCTCTCCTGCCTTCAATGCTCACGGCTGCCTTGGTAGGAAGCAGTGCTTACGGGTGGTTTCCTGGATGCTGGCTGGGTCGCTCGCCTCTTCCCCATACATCGCATACACCGCGACCGAGTACTCCGTGCTGGGGGACAACCCGTCGAGCAGAACCTCAGGCTGGGCCACTTTCACCTGCCAACAAAGACCATCTTGGGGTACCCCTCGATTCTGGGGTACCCTCCAATGCCCTTGGCAGAGGAAGGACCAAGCAGCCCATACACGGGCTGAGGCCAAGACCCCTTTGGGTTGCACTAGTGGCACTTCACAATTTGGGTTGTACAGTTATCAGTAGGACACATCGTTTTCTCCTGCCCTGGGCTGCAGCTGTGCAAGTCTCTTACACTTCATCAGCTGCAAACAAAAGTTATTCTTTGTTTCTAAGAAAAAAATCTCATTAGGATTTTTTTTTCCTAAGGAATTCCCTTAAAAAGGGAAGGTAGAAAGGGCAGCAGCTTCAACAACTGCAAATATGGAATTTGAGGTTGTTTTATAACCATAGTACCGCCAAATCATATCCTCAATAAAAATGCCTCAAAAAGGAAGGCAACATATCAAGCAGCTCAGTCATTTTAATTTACAGGTATCCTACAATGATGAATCCCCTTCGTGCCCAGCCCTCTCTGGGACAGTCCCAGAAGTTTGCAAAGGGAAGGCAAATTCCTTATCCTTCATCTCTCCAGGATGGGAATGAAAGCCAGAGGAGAATATACTGCTGGTTCTCCTTGCAGCGCTTGGGAGGTGATATATGTCTTACAGTAAGACAGAACGAAAGGGACTCATAAAAGCTGAGATTTTAAGCAAAAGAGGAGGATCCTGTGTCCTGAGACACACAGGGAAAGCCAGGCTCGCGCGCAGGCCGTAGCAGCTGGGATGCTGCCACCTGCCGCTAACTGAGCCCAGGCACATCTCTTGGTTCATGTTAACTGCAAAAACCTATAAACCAGTCTATATACAAAGGAGTATGCTTTTATAAAAGGCTGGGGACACTTTAACCCTGATTTTGCAGATCTCACACAGCCACAGTGCGCCGAAGTTGTACAGCGGGCCAGCCGAGACAGCCAGAGGACAAACGGTGTCCTTAAACGTTGGGCTCTACCTCCACCGTGTAGTCCTCTGCGCCCCGGGGGGCTGCCGAGCAGAGCACCAGGTAGTGAGTGGCTCCCGGGGCCGCCCTCCAGCTCAGCCTCATGCTCCTGTGACTCAGCTCGGAGACGCGCAGGGAGCCGGCGGGAGACAACGGCACTGAAGGGGAAAAACAGCACAGAAAGTCTCACAAAATACAAGTTCAAGCACAGCTGCTCCCCTCGGCTGTTCGAGGGTATCAAAGCCAAAGCATCGGTCAAGTAATGCAATTAGGACACACATCCTCTGTGTACGAGGTTTATGACAAACCCCAGGGGGGTCCTGGCTTTGCAACAGCTACTGAAAGCCAGTGGGCATCTGCCCAGCATCCAACAGCACCTGATGCATAAACAGGATTAATTAGCATGGAAACCCAGGATGAAAAAAGGACATGGGGATGAAAGACATTTCTAGCATGGGATGCTACTTCATCTACTTAACACAGTGCCCTCCTCTGCAGGGTGATGCAGACGGAAAGGAACCTTCAAAGGTCATTGGCCCAACCTCCTTCCCAAACACAGTAAGAAATTAGAGAGGGTTCCTCAGTATCTTGTTCAGTCAAGTACTGAGCATCTCCCAAGAACCCAGATAGCTGTATGCAGACCATCCAAATTTGAGGAAGCGGGAGAAATATTATGCCTGGTTCTAGCTTGAGAAGGTCACAGTGAGGTTTGTCCAGCTATCACAGAACTGCCCATCGCTGTAATTCTCTCTACTCACGACCTACATGTGGAGGTGATGCCTCTCAGACTGTCTCCCACACCAGTGTCATAAAGAGCAAACACTGACACCAGGTACTCTGTGTGCGAAGTCAAGTTGGCAAGCTGCAAAGAGGAGATTGCTCCATCTAAAACCACCTGCAAGCACAAACAAAGGCTGTCAAGATGGGGAGGACCTAGTGGTTCTCTAGGAAAGAAACTGCTGAATTTCCCTATCTTCCTGCTTTCCCTACCACATGTGACTTCTTTGTGGTGGTTTTGGCCCAGAAACATGAAATCTGATTGCCCTCCGCAGGTATTCTCTGTGGGGAGTCTGTCTCTGTCTTGCCCTTCCCAAACTGGAGATGGCCTTAAGGATCTGTAGGATCCCTATTGGGTATCTGTACGAACATCTAGCAAAGGTTCTAGTAGCACTCTTACTGAAATCTGGGGAAACACATCGAGTATTTCAATTTGCTTTTATGTTTTATTCTATCCAAGTTTTATTCTGTCCAAGTGGTCCCTCCGAGTGGGGAGGGTTTGCAAAGAGCCACCTGGGCTCGTGATGTCTCGCCATGTGTCTAGCAACCTGATACCTAACTCTGTTTCTCTTGTGTTTTGCCATCGGATCAGCTGACATTTGCAGTCACAGCGTTCATTTAATTTCATACCTGTCTTTGGTTAATATCCTGTGACAACTGCACTTCTACTCTCATCTCTTACTCTGTTCAAGGCTACTTAAATTCCCAGACATCACCTGGAAGATACTGCTGTCAAAGATGACCACAGAAAGGCTCCTCACCTCTTTGGGGATGCCACCCCTAGACGGATAATACACAATACGGTATTTCTTTGGTGGCCTCAGGGGAGGATTCCAGGTCAAGTGCATGCTGTTGGAGGTCACCGCTGATATTTTAAGGTCAGTTGGACTCAGCTGGGGACTCAAATTCACAGGGATGCTACCTAGGAATTCAAAATAGTTACTTTCTTGTACTTATCTTCTCAGGCCAGATGTACTTTCATACTCATACGGGTATTTTCAAGAGTGATATTTTCCAAATCAAGTTACTGTCTCCCTCCCTATAGGGTAAAAATCTGTTCCAAAATGATCTGAAATAAACACCAAAAATCTGGGCATATAGAAAAACAAACACTTCGCTGAGAACAAGTTATGTATTTTGATGGATGCTAGGAATACATTTTCACTACAAGCATGCATTTTTGCCTATATACAAAAGATGACCTATTTTTACTTCAATCCTAAAGACTTGTCAAAAGGAACAAGCAGAAGGTATTTTAGTTTCTTTTTTAAAAGCTCATCTTTCTTTAGACTAAAAAGTTTATAAAAACAAAACCCCAAAAAGCTCCCTCCCAATATTCTAATGGTATCAAACAAGTACAAATTAACGGGGACGAGTCGGGCAGGTTTCTCCTCACCTGGGCTTTCGCTGCTGCTCTTCTCCTTGATCCTGGCGCACAGGACGCGGGCAAGCCTGCCAACCAGGGAGCTCAGCAAGGGGAAGTCCAGCACGTTGTACACCGTGAGCTCCAGGGGCTCCGAGGCCACCTGCCTCAGCTCGGCCTCATCCGCGTTTTTCACCCCTGCTCGTAGAGCACGGAGAGCAGGACTCAGAAGATTCCCTGGATACAAGCAGCTTTCCCTCTGCTTACACGGGGCTGGCACAGGGGCGGAATGGGGCTGCCATCCTCATCTTCTACAAGAAGAGTCTCCCAAGCTTCCCAGCGGGATGGTGGGTTCTGAGAATGGACGTGACCTTTCCTGAAGCTACAGCCTTAGTCAAGAGCCTGGGAATGGCTTTAAGCTCTGTGAGGCCGAGGTCTTTTACGGCCTAGAGATAGTCTAGTGAATCTGTCTAGTGTTGTCCTGCCTCCCCATCACTTATAGGCTTTGCTACCAGGAAGGCAGATATTTTTTACCTTAAGAGGCACTTGACACAGATGAGGGAGGAAATGAATGGATAAACAACATTATTTTAAATATTTTTGAGGTGCCAGTAGTCCCCACAGTCTGTTGTTCATCAGAACATCACTTTTCAAAGAGCTGAGGATGAATTAAAAACCCACCGTTTATTCTGCAGAACTTAGATGTAGAGCATCTTTGCCCCTACCCTTCTCTTCCCCATCCTCTTTTCTCACCTGAAAACCAAGCCCCACCTCAGACCACCCATTTGGCTTCCCAGTTGGGAGCCAGAGCAGATCAGTGTTTATTCCTCCTTCACACTCACTTTTCACAACTAAACTCACTTTCTAGCCCTCTAAGGATGCATTTGCTTTATCAGATGACAACTCAACCTATCACACCCAAGTGCAGCCCTTATTGCCACCCTGCCCAGTGGCTCAGGTCACTTGTGTCCCCAGTGCGTATACAGGATGGGTTCACACTCTAACCAGTTCCCCAATGGACTGCATGCTCTTGCAGTGAAAATTAAGATGCTTTGGAAATTATAACTCAGGTTTTGAGACACAAAGATCCAATTTCAAGATCTTCTACCTAAGGAGGAAAGGGAAAAAGCCCTGCCAAGAAGACACCTTGCAGAGGTTTCACTGTGCTGCAGAAAATACAGCCAGGGCTCAGCAGCTCCACTCAGTTTGTGAAACAAATCACCAGGCCAGCCGTGTAGCTACATAACCCTATGTAATAAACCCTCGCCTGCATACTCCTGGCAGAAATTAGCCCATTATGTTCCGGGAGACGCACTTTTAAGTGAGTTTTCTCTGTCACTTTATTTCCCAGGTGTTAGACTCTAGCAGGCTCATTTAGTCATCAAGGACAGAGCTGCAAAGGCCATTTTGTGTCTCGTTATTGCTGCCGGATAGTGAAGAGCAGGCAATGTCCTTATGCCAAGAAATGGGAAGTAGTGAGAGGCAGTAATTACAAGGAAGCTCCCCTGCCCTCCCCAGCGCAATCCCACCTGTCTGACTCCACATGAGAGAACATTGCTCTCAAGGTACAGATCCCTACAGCTGGCAAGGCCTTTATAGATGCGAGGTGTGACATCTTTCCAATGACCTAGGCTTTATTAAAAAAGAAACAAACAAAAGAAGACATTGCCTGTACTGAATAAATGAGTTAATTTTCATCTTAGCCATAATGCAAAAAGGCCTTGACCACTACCTTAGTTTCAGAGCTTCAAGCTGTTCCTGTTGAAGTTGAGGGAACATAGCCTTCAATTTGAACAAGAGTGAAAGTCCGTTAGCCCTTCCAGAGCTTAATAGCTCCTTAGTAGCTGTGAACTTACCAATGGCAAATATCTCTATACCCATGTTTTTCAAGGTCTGAGCAACCAGGTTGGCATCATCTTGGGATTTTCCGTCAGTCAAGAGGATCACCAATTTCGCTGCTTCCAATCGGGCACCAGATTCTGGTTTTAGATTCTGCTCCAGGACATGGGTCAAAGCGAGACCTGAGGTGGAACAGAGAAGGGATAGTGGGCTAGAGCACTGCACAGCATCCTCAACCTTTAGTTTTTTCTTTTGCCATACAATGGCCATGGTGTCCATGGAGGATACCCTCCTGTGAGACCAGCTTTCTGGCCTGCGAGCTCAGAAACCGTTCAGCAGATACCTGAGAGCTGGACTTGCCTGTAAATGTGTTGCCTCCCTTGTACCGCAAATTCCTCACGGCTTCCAGCACCTCGTCCCTCGTAGTGTAAGCGTTCAAATCCCATTCTGTGCGGGGATCACTGCTGTACTGGGACAGCCCTGGGGAAGGCAAGAGCTATTAGCATCAGGCAAGCCAAGGTGAGCTAGACGATGACATCAGTTTCAGGAGGAGATTACAGGCTTGCCATGGTAGGATCATAAAAATGAGTGAATAAAGTGCCAGAATTGGGGCCAAGAGACCTGATTTCTAGCTCCACTTCTCTTCATGGTCCTTAGCAAAGACATGAGGTGGTATCTCACTGGGTGCAGTGTTGCTTTCCCCCTTAACTGGTGCTCTGAAGGAGCTGACAGTTTCTCAGCATCATTCAGGAATGCTCCCAGGCCAAACTAAGCAGCTCCAAGCGGTAGAAAGAATTTGCTCTGTCCCCCACATATATTCTGCTCTTTTTAATTTCCCCAGGTCAGGAAATAGGAAGGTCTCCTACCTACTCTTATCTTGTCCTGGGCAATATTGAACGGGGAAATCAAAGTGCTCAGGAATTCCTTAATTAGCTTGAAATTGTTGCGTCCAATGCTCCAAGATCCATCCACAAGCAGGACGATATCAATCATTGCAGACGTGTCACACTGGAACTGGGAACCTGAGGGAGATAATGCTAATAATAATATTATTATATTCCTATAATATTGAAATATATAATGATATTGAAATAACAATGAAAGGAGCAAAAAGGAGGAAAAATGCTTGGTTTTTAAAACAAGAAACAAATCTGACCTATAAAGCCTTCTCTGACTGACAGCTTGGATCATCTGTCAAATTGACACATCCCATCCTCTTGGTAAAATCCATGCAGCTAAGGGCAACAGGACTCAGTACCAAGGAGTGGTGGGCAGTTGCACTTAATCTGCAATTAAGGGGTTAAATTTACCAGAAACTGTGCTCCTAATCCAGGCGCTGCTCTCTGCAACCTGTCAGCTTGATTACATCTCAACCCTGGTCCAGTGCTTCCCTTTTATCTCACTCTATGTCTCAAAGAATTGCAGGTGATTGTTTAATTCCATTCCACCATGAGATTCCCTGTGGGCTATAATTATTTAGTGCTTTATATTAAATCCAGTCTCTTCCTAAAAACCTGCTGGCGTCACAGATACTCAGTCCTGCCTTTCTCCTCAGCCCAGGCCTGCAGCTTAACAGAGGATAAGATAGGGCTTGTTGTTGATCAAAGGCATCTTCCCTGAATATCTTTACATCTGTGGTGGAGCAAACTAGAGGACACCATCAAGATTCAGTAGACGGCACACAAGTTGCTCTCCTATCTCTTTTCCAGAGCTGTGGCTTCCTACTGGTCTCAAGGGACCAAATGCAGATGTTTTGGCCAATCCCATTTTCACCAGTAAGAGTCCTCTTCAAAAGTACTGTTAACCACCTACCCTGCCATATTCTCAACTGACAGAACTGAAGGATCAGAATGGATCAGTTATTGGGGAAACATGAAGAACAAGTCCAGTATGTGGAACATTTTGGGTAAGCAAATCCATTGAAGCACTCCTCACCTTCTAAAGTCTTATTTGCCCTTTGAGAAGGTTCATGGTTGGGTGGGACTCTTCAAGAATGCAGACCCTTACATGCACCTATCAGAAGTTTTGGGAGGTGACAACATGTGTCAGGAACACAAATTCTTACACTTGTGAAAAGAAGGTCTCTGAAGACTGGAAGAAACCTTCAAAGCAAGCAGGAGTTCGCTGCCAGTCAGAGGAGCTGCTACAGTGCTACCAGTTTCTGAACGAATCCTTTTTTCCCCGGTTAGAAAATCATTATCATTCTGGACTCGATTTTGATTGTTCCTTAGAAAAGGTATTGATAAAGGTGTTGGCTATTGATGTCATTTTATGGCCCATGTTGGAGAGCAGCAGCTATGACTGGGGAGTGCTATATGTCCTATTTTACAAAAGGGGAAGTGATAGAAGAATATGAGTTTAAATCCAGGTTGTCTCTGTCCCAAATATAGAGCCTTCTTCCTCTCCATGGATTAATAGGTCGGAATAATCGAGACGATGACTGGAGAGTCTCAACAAGCAACTCACAGTCCATGGACTAGCCATGCCTCACAGGGTGGGACAGCTCACATAAATCACCCAGTATTGCTCTGCTTCTTCAGTGGATAACACAAACCTGTAAGCTGGAAAATCATGAATGAAGAATAGAGGACAATGAATAAATGAACCATCCAGAAGGAATTTCTGACCTATCTCCAGTTTTCCTCAAAATCTGTGATGCCTTGCAGAATGGCATGCTTTGGTGGCAGATGGAGGGCCATAAAGGAGGAGGAATGTGTTTGCAGCCCCACTCACCTCTCTTCAGTGAATCCTTTGTGGGTTTTTCCTTGCCTAGGGACTCTCGTCCCACGCTGGCAGGAGTGCGCTGCGGTGATTTCGTGCTTGTTCCTGTTGCTTCTGTTACATTGGCCTCAGCACTGGGTCGGTTTCTCATGGCTTCACCAGAGACCTTCGGGTGACTCCCTTTCTGTCTTTTCTTTTCAGTTCTGTCCTTTGCTGTGCTCCAAAAAGAAAAATCCCATTATCCCTATCGGTGTTAAAACCCACGCAAGCTTCTGCATTCATTGCCTGGTTTAATTCATTCATCTGATGCAGGTATGGGGAGCACAGAGAAGGTAAAAGCCCTGTAAGCTTCATGAAAACAAATGGCTAGATAGAGAAGATCATCTCCATTCATGCCTCTCTGATGGAAGGACATGGGCTCATGAGTTAACGTAGGAACGCTGATCACATCAGAACTTTGTCCATTCCACTATCTTTGACATGGAAGAACAATGAATGCTGATAAACTATAAAACCAAGGAAAGCATACCATGATGATGTCTGGTGCACTGCCCAGACTCCAGCAATCTGGAACTCGGAAATAACCTGAACAAATAGTGGTTGTAATGTACAACTGCCCCAATAGATCTTTCTTCCATAAACATGAATATTTGCACATCTTTACCCAACCATCCATCCCCCAGACATCTGGGCATTGCCCTGATGGTCCATGC
The DNA here is from genome assembly GCA_032273925.1 of Rhynchotus rufescens. Lineage (NCBI taxonomy): Eukaryota > Metazoa > Chordata > Aves > Tinamiformes > Tinamidae > Rhynchotus > Rhynchotus rufescens. Next base: position 46,369 of record JAVCKT010031082.1, on the reverse strand, counting down.
ACCTACCTGTCTGTGTCAAGACCGCAGTCCGAGGTGGTGACGTGGCCTCTGACGCTGAGTCCTGCTCAGCGGCTGAACTCCCTGCAGATGTGAGATTCTTTTCTGAAAGGGTTCCTGAGTGTCTTCGGCTATTCCTAGTCCGGGATGCATTTTTGAGCTCCTCAACTATAGGAAGAGCAAAACAGGAATATGGAGTCAATGTAGGCAGGTCTCTGAGCTTCATCGCTCATCCCTTTGGTCTCCACCACTCCCTTTCTAACCTTCCGATCAAAACAATAAGAGATAGTGCTGCTATTGCAGCCAAGTCTACAAGGCACGTTGCAAAGGACGAAGCCAAGACCCTGAGAGCCTCAGGGCTTTCCGCGTGGAGCACAGGAAAGGAGCACACGCTACTTACTCACGAATTTCCTTTTGGCAAACAGGGCTTCCTGGGAGCCATTAAGCACATAGACCTGCAATGTGTATTCCTTGGTAGGGCTCAGCCCCGCAACTGTGGCTTTGGGAGTCTTGGTTTTCAGCATAACTTCTTGCTCCGAGTCTCCTGAGGTAGGATAAAGGTAGGATGAGTCTATTAGAGTTTAAATTTAAAATGACAGTAGCAAAAAGCGTAGATGAAATGCAGAGGATGCCTGTCTAGGGACCTCAATCAACTCTAACTTGCTTTTTCATCTGGTGGATCGCCTCACAATTTTGACTTTTTTTTCCCCCTCCGAGTCTAAGGCTAAGAAAATATTTTAAAATCCTTGATACATGTGCAAAAAAGCATTAGAACAATTCTCATCAACTTTTCTAGTTGTTGATACTTCAGCTTCTGAAAAGTCAATCTTCAGAGGCTGTAGGTTGGACCATACTTGTAAGGACCACTTATGGAAGCGGCCAACCATGCGGTTGGCTTGAGGCCATAGGTAACAAAGTGAGGAACAAGTTTTGCATCTCCTGAAGCACTTGGGATTCACTTTGCTTATCTCAGCTGCTCTTGCCATGCTATCTAACCCAGTAAGCCCCGTTTTTCTCTGAGGATCAGCTTCTGTCTGCAGATAGAGAGCTCATTTCTGGGATCAGCACTGCTTCCAGCTCCCCATTGCCCTTGCTCAGGCTCCAGCCACCAGCAGGTCTCCCGATGGGCTTCAGGGCTCTCCAAAGGCAGCACCATGGAAGCTATCCTGGGGCTGTAATCCCTCTGATCAGCTGGCAACTGCATTGCTTCCATGTTAAGATGTCAGGGTGCAGATGGAATGAGACAGTCCTAAGCAGCAGCAAAGTAGAGCACAGAGACCTCTATTCCCAGGTGATGTGGAGAAAATTTGGGAATCACAGAAACAAAACGAAGGGAGAGAGACAATCAAACCAGTTCCTTAAAATCCTCTGGTTAAGAAAGATCTGTGATTCTGTCCTTACGGCAATGGATGAGATCTGACCCCTCAGTTGCTGTGCTCACGCCTAGCTAGGAACGGAGCTCCCCAGCCTACGCAGCGGGGAAAGCCTTAGGCATGTAGCAGGGAGGGCATGCCTGAGCGCGGGAAGGGAATTCCCGGCATTCCCGGGATGCTCACTGCTCTCAGCCCTCCACAAAGCCTGCGGAGGGACAGGGGAGGGCAGGAATGAGAAACGTTTTGCTCCTGCTCCACAAACAGGTGCAGGCTGAGCTAAAAGCAGACAGGGCAGCAAATGTGCTGCCATCGTTGGCTCTGCACGCAGGCGTTGCTGGCTCGGAGCTCCCTTCCTTTGGCTCGCTGGGATACGGGCAGCGACTGCAGAGCTCTCCGAGAGCCAAATGCCAGACAAGACTAAGGTTCCCTCTTCGCTCCCGCGGAGGGATGTGGTGTCCTTCCAGCACCACCAGGCTCAATGTCAAAAGGCAGGAGAACTGGAGCCCAGCCAGGAGAGGAAGCCAAGAGGCCAATGAGTCCCAATGCACAGATCAAGGACTGCAGCTCGGAATCCCCCCGGGAGCCAAATGCGGGAGCAGCGGCTCTAATGAGAGGGAATGCGACAGGAGAGGGACTGGGACGGGGCAGTGACACCCTGCAGCCACAGGGCACCTTGGCACCTTCCATCTCTTTCCTTCTTCCCTCCACTTTGGATAAATGCTCAGCAGTGGCAGGCAAGAGAGAAATCATTTCCAGTGAAAACTGGAAGTGGAACAGCTCCTACAGAAGAAAACAACCACAAACCTTTCCCAATCTGGTCTCTCAATCCTAAATAGTGACAGTTTCCGCCTAAGATATTCCCCGTAGGATGAAGAGCACTGAGTTTCACATCTTTGCTGCGAATCAGTGATAGGGTGATTTGATAATTCCTTCCTGTGCTACACTAGCATAGCACTGCTACTGACTGCTCTTATGCTGGCCAGAAAGGTTCCTTGTCCAGAGTGCTGTGGGAATTTTTGATCCAGGTTCATCAGCGCAAAGTGAAAACCAGCAGTATTTAATTCCCCTTTCCTTATTTCTATCCCACTGACTGATGCTTGTAATTAAGTTCTGCTGGCCAGGATACACACCAGCCAAAAACCAGGCCTAAGGCCCCACTTGCATGCAGATCTTTGCCCAGCCTAATGCACAACCCACTAGTACGTACCTGCCATGGGCTTTACCCGAACTTTGTAGCCACTGATGCTCCCTTCGGTTTCCTTCCATTTCATTTGGAGCCTGTCTTCCGAAAGGACCGTGAGCTTCAGTCGACCTGATCCTGGAGCAGAAGTGTCATGCGGTCACCTATGGAATCCTTCCCATATGTACATGCACAAAATACCCCATGAACCACCTCCTCTGGGGACAATAACTGCAGTGCAGAGGAAACCTTCGCTGTCCCACCAAGTGTTTTACATCCCCTAACATTGCACTTGGGTTTTGCTGTGTGTTGAATGAGACCTCAGCACATACATTCTGCAAAGAAAGGAAACAGTCTGGAATAGAAGGGGGGGTTTCTCTGCACCCCATGCATCCTAGGAAGATCATTCCCAGGAGTTTTTCTGCAGCTTGCTTTATACATGGCATTCAGCAGGTGTGTTAGAGTGCACGCTTATGAAATGGGATGGCAGGAGCCAGGTAAGAGCAATCTGTAAAGCTGTGAGACGCGGAGAAATACAGAAATTCCCAAGGTGATGGATTCCATACTTTGGCAGGAGGATCATCATTTCAGAGGCAGTACCAAGGACCAGCTTAAGGAAAAAATAAACAGGAATGAAGAAGAAAACCTCATATAAAGAGTAAATAACAGTTCTTGACAGGACCATAACTCATGGGTGGCAGCTTGTACCAGCGTGCTGCTAGGAACAGCAAACCAAAAAGACAAATCCTGAGGAAAAAGTCAAGGATGTAAAATGAAAAAGAAACGGTGCTAGCCCATTCCCTTTAGCAGCTTCAGATTTTAGAGAGATCTTTTAAACCCCAACTAGATATTTGAATTTTGGTCTCACTCTTTGAAACAACGTTTTCTTAATAAAATAGAGCTGTACCATTGTACAAGCTTCACCACATGAAGCTTTTTCACGTCACTGGATAAAGAATGGCTGATTTATCTCCTCTCTTTCCTTATATTCTACCTATACCTGCCTTTTCAGCAGGCTTCCTTAAAGTGCAATGAAGGAGCCCATCGTTTGCCTGCGTACTATAAATGTCAGCACCAAATGACTAACCAGAACTGTGTATGCACCTACAACAAGCATGGACACAGATTAGCCCCACGGTTGACAACGAGTGCCACGACAGTGGCCAACCACAGACACAAACATTGAGCTGGATGTAGACTAGGACAAAGCTTAGTATGTGCCCAGTATGGCAGAAGAGTCAGTAAAAGTATGGACATTAATTGGGGAAAGAAAAGGCAAGAATGAGTAATACTCTTGACTTCAACATAGTGTGGGCAGAATCCAAACATGATGTTTGACATTTGAAAAATAGAGATTTCCTATCATTCTCTTTATCATTAGTCAAAAAAAAGCTAAGGATGGCATGGAGTTTCCCTCTCAGTGCTCTGTGCTGCGCAGGCATCTTTGGGTTCCTAGCATGGTCCTGCACGACATCCAGCTACCTCCCGACGTCTTTTCCATGAAGCCACAACCCCAAAGAGCAGGGAAAGCTGGCAGCGAGGAATGGCTGGTTTCAGCCCAAAATCTTAACCTCTCCTCATGGACACTTCCTGCAGGCTGCCCAACAAGTAGATAACTGTGTTAGGAAAACAAAGCTCAGATTCACATCTCAGGCAAATCTGAAGGGGAAGAGAGAATACATAAGAAAGGAGGCGGAGGGATAAGGGCAAAATTAAGTCCCAGAATCATGTCTAAGAGAAATGGTAAAAGCTCTTGGAACAATGAGGGGAATTCATCGTTGGATGAAACATGGAGCTGTCTTCTTCTGGACACATATGTTCCAGCTCCTCAGCCATGACTCTAGGAGCCCAAAAGTTAAAAAGGCAAGAATGTCCACAGAGAGATCTGAAAGGACAACATCCTCTGAAGCTCCATTATGCGCTGGATGCAAATGAATCCCAGTGCCATGAAAGCTCTACTGTTTCTCTGGCTGGTGTTGGACATGCGTTATTTGATGCCGTAACCTTGCTCTCCAGTTAACTTGGAGTTTAGTCCAGACACACTGGAGATGCAGGTCTGCAAGATGCCCAGCATGGAGAAACATCTGTACAAACACTAAAGTGACACTACCTGTCAAGAAGCCCCTGGACCAACCACTTACACAGAGGTAGATAAAGGCAGACCTTCAACATCAAAAAGCGTATCGTGAGGTTCTATGGTATTTTCTGTTGCTTGTGACACCATGGGAATGCTGCATGTTACAGAAGGAACACATCTTGTGTGCTTTCTGATCCAGATGTTGCAGCACATATTGACACATTACTTCAAAGCAATAGCTCCAGAGTGTAGGGCAGATGCAGTTATTAGTAGAAGCAATATTACTTTTTTAAAAACCATTTTTCAAGCTGTTAACAGATCACATAAGCGTCCTTCATTGCTTACACAGGCAGAAATGCATCCCTGGTGTCAGGGAGTGGTGGGCTGAACGGCTGCCAGTGCTGAGGACAGGCCTTCAAGATGGGGAGGGATTAAGATATTCTCCCTAGATATTATTCCAGAGCATCCACAGAGAAGCTCCTTACCTTGGCTGCTCACTCGGCCCCAGACATGACTCACCACAGCCAGGCAGGCAAAAAAGCAGCAAGTGTGGATCTGCATGGTGACCAGGACCTACACGAAGGCAAACAGCAAGGAAGAAAATTTGCACTTACTCAGATAAAAAGACACTTTTATTCTTCTAATTCTGCTGCCCTGGAATCCGCTTGTCCTTTCTGTAGAGGCGTCTGGAGCTTTCCTGGGGTGGTTTGCCCTGAAATCTCCTGGCATATACATATGTTTTTTGTAGGGCCCAGTTAAAAGACAAGTGGAAATCTACTACTCTACCTCCCTGATAGCACTATAAGGGTGGATTGAGAAGCACATATTGAATTTTCCTGCGATTCTTATATTTGATTTTACATTCTTGCTGTGTTATGAAGTTATTCATTGGTGCCTTGGACTAACGCTAACCTGAGCCTAACGCAGGTGATGCTAACCTGAGCTTAATGCAGGTGATGGAGAGCAGGCTTTGACCCAGGCCCTGAGTCCGCTTGGTCCTAGAGATGGACACTGCTGTCTTGGTAGGACAACATCAGCAGGAGCACAAGAGTGTGCGCAGGGTTCTGCTCTCATCACATACATAAGTAATATGGGGTAACGCAATGGCTAAAGATTCCAGAACAACTTCTCTTTCAAGTAAGACATAAGTAATTATTACAAACTCAATCACATCAGTGAATCATTCCTGTCCAAAAATTAATCTCTGTAGCATTTCCAGGGCTCGTTATCTTAAGAACAGGCACCCATCACTCAGTTTACATCTCATTGACTTCAAAGGAAGTCCTTTAATCTTTAACTGGCCCGGACGTAACCTGTCCTCAGTCAGGCTCAAGGTTACACCAGCATAAAACCACCCTAGCTGATGCAAACGGTGCCTCCCCCTTGTCTCAGTCTCAATATGCTGAGTTTAAAACATAGGCTGGTGGCCTTTTGCAACGCATCTTTGGCATCTGTCATTCTTGTGCTACCCTGCTCAGCCTTATTACTTTTGGCAGCACCAGGCTAGACACGAGTTCCTTCCATTGCAGTCTGCTGTTGCATTTCATTCATCTTGACAGACAGGTATTCAGAAGCTCTTGGCAAATGCCTATTTCCCATCAAATACGCCAACTTTTCAATGATTAAATGGAAAAGTATATATGCAAGTGGATTATTTCCTATTTTTAAGAGCTCTAAAATGTTGTAACATTAAACGGAAAAACATGCAAGTTATAACAGACAGATATTAACACCCTACCCCCATACACATATACACACTACTCTGTTGGAGGCCTTTTTTTTTTTTCCTTTGATTGAAGATCAAGTTATAGGGAACAACTGCAGTGTAACAGTAGCCTTTTGCCACGGGAAACACGTACCTTTTTTTTTTCCCCAGCTAATAATATTAAGTCATTGCTTATAAAAAACAGCAAATATTTTACAGGTAGGTGTTAAGAATCTGATGACGATGCTCAGAAAAGCAAAGCTTGCCCTTGTTGTGCAGGCACTTGGGCTGAGCAACAGAGAGAAGTTTGCATTTTTGAAAAATTTCTTGAATCCACAGTAACATTTATTTTTGTCATTTTACATTATTGTCATTTTGCAAGGCCACCAAATTTGCTCTTAATTTCTTGTAATTTCTGGCAGCTCCGCTGGCAAACAGGATGCCAGCTGCAGGCAAAAACACTGGGTTGCATGTGCCCTTTCCATATTAACAAGTGCTACATATGGTCCAAAGTCCAGCAAAGAGAATGCACAGACTTCTCCAACCAGCACTGAGCTGGGCCGACTGCAGAATCTGACTGAGCCTTCAGCTTCCACCGCTGATGTCAATAAGGAAGAATTCACTATTAACTCAGATTGGGCCAAGTAGGTTCCAGAGAACATAAATCTTTCCTCCTACAGCATTGCAGCTAAGGCAAGGAACATGGGCTTGATGTTTCCTTCCTAGCTCAGAGAGAAGCCCACAGATATTCTGCTTCTCCTCCAAGTCTTATTTTCCTACCTGTGAAGCAGGGATGGAAAAAGATGCAAGTGTTTCAGGTGGTTGCAGGTATATGGCTGGCTTCCCCATTCCTGCAGTATTTTCTGCTCCAAAGGATACCTGCTACATCCCAAGTCCCGACCTGAGTGGCCGTGGTCCCTTCCTCTCCAATAAACCTATCCCATCCTCCCTGAATTATTTGCTAGTGGAAGGAACTAAAACAGATAAAAACTTGTTCAGCAAACTCTTTCCTCACACTGCACAAAGCTTTCGGTGTTACTGTTCAGATAAAACTCTGCCGGTTTGGACTGAACTAAAATCCTCAATGATCCCAGTCCTCACCTCAAGACTAAAGTACCAGGTGCACTTTGGGGCTGAGCACTTGTAGCTCACCACATCCCAGACAGGCTTCACCACGGGCTCCATGCAGACACGCAGCACGGCTACAGGTGGGAAAACACAACCCCAACAACTGCAATCACAGCCATAAGCTCGCAAGCTGATCCAATTGCTCTCCTTTTTCTCCTGAAATTTCCCCCAGGTTTTACCTATTAACTCCCTATGGAAAACAAATAAAAGCCCCAGTGAAATTCCATTTCTCACGGCCATCACTCTGCAAGAATTACCACTGTTTATAACAACCATCCTGGTGATGCTTAAACCTCATCTCCACTGAGTCTGGAGGCTACATCACCTTGAAAGGATGAGACCTGCAGGACCTGCCTTCCTCAGGTGACACTGGAGGTGCCACCCTGTGCCGAGCTGCCCTGTTGCACTGGCCCAAAGTCTCTCCCGTTTCAAAAGTTTGCAAAAGTTGTCTGTTCTGCCAATGCAGAAACATCCCCCAAACCTCGCAGCCCCCTAGCCCAGAGCCCCGGGCCATCCAGGCCACCTCAGTCCCCAAAGGGGAACCAGGCACAAACCTTTCCTCTTTTCCCTGAAGTCAGTCGGGAGGTGGGAAGAATCCAGCTACATTCTTGAATTGCGAGAGAAGCAGCCGGCTCCGTGGCTGCTTCTCCGGGCGCTCGGGGAGATTCCCAGCCCAGCTAGGAAAGGGGAGGAAGGGGAGGGAGATGAGGGGGAGAGGGACAGCGATTCCCCCACCTCCTCCTCACCACGTAGCAGGGAGCAGAGCTCGACACACGGCCTGCTGCACGCAGCTAAATAAAGCCTGTAAAAAAAAAAAAAAAAAGAAAAAAAGAAAAAAAGAAATAAGAGGAAGAGCCTGTTGCTGTGAAACACAGCAAACAGCTTTTACTGTGTTTTCTAGGAGGAATCAAGTACTAAACCCCCATATTGGAAATTGTATACTGATTTCCTAGAGCGCAGCGAAAAGGCACGGTTCCCACTCCCCGGTTACACTCTGGGGAATAAAGTCACGCCGGCCACATTCCCATCCCATGAAAGGTTTCTGGCCGCCCGGGCGGACACACCGCGGTTGTTTTAGGAAACGAGGCACATCTGTCCGGCGAGGCCAGGGTCTGGATCACACGCTGGAGCCTGTGCTGCTGCTGCTGGGCGCTTCCCAGCTGCGCGGTGCAGCTCTGACCTCGGCTCGCGTGTGCTCCCCAGCCCCAGGGGAGCCCCAGCCGCAGCCAAAATGCCTCTTTGGGGAGGTTTTCTCCTCGTTGCCAACAGTGGAACAACTGACGGGGCATTCCTCAGTATCGCTGGAGACCAGATTGTCAGCTGGATCCGGGGATGACAGCATCGCTCTCGAGCTGCGACATGACGAGAGGCACGAAAGTCTCAGTTCTGCAAGAAACAGAGACACTTCTTAAACTGACAGACTGGATGGGGAGATGATAGTTTCTAACTATGTAGAATTTTTAAATACGTCCCCAATAAAACAAACCTTATGCACTTCTCTGCAACGTTTGCATTATACGTAAGTATTTCAAGGCACCACAATCTACAAGTCAAAGAGAACATGAAAGCAGAACAATCTTGTTAATCGTGTTAAAGCAAAATACAGAGCAGCCTGTGGAAACAGAACTGTTACCATCTTACATTTGAATATCACAAATTACTGTTACTGTAATTCCTGTTGCATTTTAATAGCTGCTTAGATTTGCCACAATTAACAACTTGTGTTGTTGTAGAAAGAGGTGAGAAAGGAAAGATCACTTATCTGCTGCATTTGATTTTCAAGTTTTTGATTTCAAGTTTAAACACAGACACAAAATTCCTGCTCTCTTTATGTCAGTTTGCTTTATGCTCTGCTCTTCCCAAGGTACCGAAATGACTCTGTGCAGTCCCCTGGCTTGGCCTTGCTTTAGTCCAAGCCCAGTGCTCCAGAGTAAACCTTGGTGCCATCACAGAAGCAGAGAGAGCAGCACAAAACTGAAATTAAAAAGCAAACAGAGATACACTTTGCTTTCCTTGGGCACCGAATGCCTGGAAATAACACTTGCATGTTGACAAATCGCTTAAAAGATTGCCTGCTTTCCCATAGGGCCTGGAAGTGGATTATCAACTCAAATACATCGCTTGGACCATGTTCCAGGAATACCCCTGTAAACAGGATTCTTACCTCTGCAGCAGCACTGGGAGAGCAAGTATCCCTTGACACCAAGGAAAAGGCAGCAACCAGCAGTAAAATAACAATACCTAATAAGCAGGTTTTTAGCACAAATTAAGAGACCAGATTTTTTTTTTTTTTTTTTTTTTTTTGTAAGACCTGGCTGGCAGCCAGCAGAGCTGCATTCAGGGACCTGCCCCAAGCAGGAGTGCTGGAAATCATCCTGCCGTATGCACCACGAGCAGGATGCTCTGTGAACTGGAAAGCAAGGAACCTCCCCGTTTTCTTGTTATTACCTGTTATTCTACACTTGACTCACTCGCGGGGTAGGCTGCATAGAAATATTCTGTACTGCCTTTAAATGAAGTCATTCTGGGTGCAGTATGGCTTAGGAGGCCTCGTTTTGGGCAGCTTTCACTTGTGTCTGTTCCATCCTACTTGGATTTCCCAGTACTCCTAGTAATACTGCTGAACTCGGACTGCCCCTTGGGCAGACAGTATTCAGTGGCTCTCCTTTCCTCGAGCTTGGTACTAGCCTAAAACCTGCCAGACCTCTGCTCTGCTGAGACCAGCTAATGAATTTAAGCAGTTGTTTGAGAGTGTGGGGCATCAAGAGGGTGAAGATAACGATCACAGAAGACTGATTTCTTCAAGAATCTCAGCTAGTAAAGAAAATAACCACTCCTAGCTGGAAGTGAGGTGAGCCAAGAGCAGCAGAAGCCTTGGACTTTCTTTGCAAAGTAACTCATCCTTGCATTCATTTCCTTCTTTTCTTGATACAATTGATGGTGTGACTTACCAGACCATCTGGAGAGTGTGTTGTGCTCTTGGCACTTGGAAGAGCTCAGTCATGCTCCCATCCTTGGTAGCAACCTTTCATACTCACCAGTTTGTGCTACCTGACTTGCTGCTTGGCTGGGGGAAAGAATCCTGTGTGCTAAGGACTTGGCTTCAAGATGTGCACAACTCTCACTGGCATTAAAAAGAATTATGAGAGGTTTAAACCTTCTCAAAAGCAGGTAGAGCCAAATATTTCATCATCAACATCGAAGACTTGTCTATTAGAATATTTTTATTGGAAAATATATTAGAAAGCCTGGTTAAAATCTGAGTGAAAGGTCGTGCCTGGTCCCTTCCCATGGTCCATCGTTGTTTTGAGAAGTGTCCTGCTTTTCCAAACAGCAGTGGGACGAGAGACTCCTTCATTCATTCAACGGCTTCCATGACTTCCATGACCAGAGTTCGTGGTCCTGTCATGATGAGGCTGCTGATGGTCTGATAGTCCAAGTGCAAAACACACATGCCATTCACAGAGAAAACAAACTGACACACCTGCAAGGAGACGAAGGGCTGGTTACCTTCCACTGATGCATGGAGGCAACTGCTGCTCATGACTATCTAGAGCCAACCTTTGCAATGCAAGGGACTTGCTACAGAATCCCACAAACCAGAAAGCATCACTGCTCTATCGGTTACACCAATATTTATTCATTTATGAGCAGTGCTTGATTTCGCAGATGGAAATGAGGCATCATAGTAATATTTGGCAGTTTGGTAGCAAATGAGATTAATAGGGGAGAGATGAACTGGGCTCCTGAGTAAATGAAACAAATTCATCCATTCCCTTCCAGTCCTGCCCGAAGCAAACGAGTCAAAGTCTTCCTCTGAAGAACCACATTTTTTAAATATCAAAGTGATTTTATAGTTATATCACCTTGCTGAAACAACTCCTCTCACTGCTATGACTTTTATAGCAAATCTGTGAAACTATACGTTTCCTTCACTTACTCCTAAAACTCTGTCTGTAGCCCATACGTGCTTGCATAGTTGGTCTAAAATGATTATCAAGACCTCAGTTCATTTCACCTGAGCTGGAAATCCTGGAGATTATTAGATGAATCAAATCAAGGGGAAATTATCAATCTAAAATCATTCAGCTTTCCTGGATATAAACAAGAAAGAAAAAACAGTTCTGCACAGAACAATGTTGTTAATAGCAGATGAACACAAATACATCACACTGCAGGAGTGGCGAGAGCAAACGACTCATGATGAAGCCCTGCTCCTTCCCTGCTTCACTTCAGCTCTAGTCACTGTATATAACTGAAGTGAGGATTTTCCTGCTTTTAGTACTAAAACAGAACTTCAGTAGCTATAAAGTTTGCCACAGGACAGTTTATTTTGGCCCTTTTAGCTGCCTAGCCTTTGAGCTGCTCGGGCAGAAGTCAAGCCCCAGCCAGGAAGACCCACACAGCACGTTTTGCCTGCAGGACAGCATGTCTTTCACTCTGCCTCCCACAATGTCACCGAAGCTTCCTCTGACATGACCAGATTTATCCCTGTTGCAGCTGGTGGGATTATCACAGAGGATGTTTGCAGCCTGGGAAGCTCAAGCAGGACGAATGTCCTCTCTCATGTTAAGTTACCGTGATGAAGAAGTACCTTCATCCCTGCAGCAGCAGCAGGTCCTCCCGGGTCCACCGCTTGGATGTGGCAAGGTCTTCCTCCTCGGACCACAAACCCCCAGCCCACAGCATCCCCCACAATCTACAAACAGAACAAAAGGGCTTTAAAAACAACAACAAAAAAAGGCTTTTTCTTCTTCTCTGGAAGAGGTTCTGCAGTGCTGAAGCTAAGGTTACCTGACTAGCTTAAACACTTCCACAAGTGAACATCCCACCTGCCCACCAAGAAATGACCTGCTCCCCGATTCCAAACACAGCACCAGCACACAACTCTATGGTGTGAATTCTTCTCAAGATCATCATCTCCAAGATTGGTGGGAGCAAAAAAGAATGGTTTGGCTCAAGGACCAGCAAAGCAGGAAAAAAAAAGGATCCTTATGTTCTCCTTCCAGCTCTGCTAGCAACAGTGTCAGCTCTTTCTCAGCCTCTCAGGTGGAAGAGGACACCCTTGGGCATTAGTGAGACTTCCATAGCTGTGCATCATAAATCTCTGACAGTTCTCTGCATGGCAGCTGGGCACTGATTCCTCCTGGGAATCCCAGTTCCTAGGAGAGTTCTTCCATCTCTCTCTCCTTTTATTCTGGCGGAGAATTTTATTCTCATTCACCTGCACCAGCGCAGTGCTTCTGAGAGCACCCTTGACAATAAAACTGCCCTGCCATTTTCCTCTTGTCTCATGTTCAACTGTGGGTAGAGATTAAGTTTTTGCTTTTACTTTGTGAGGTTGTGAAAGTTCTCAAATAGGCAGGATCTGCAACTTCAGCATGCTGGGGGTCTTTGCCCTCTAGATCATTTATTTCTCTATTTGCAGGTACAGTCAATATTTCTCCTTGGCTTGTTCCATGTCTTGCTACATTTGGGTAAAACACACACTTTTAAGAAACATTTAACCCTCTAAGTTTTCTCTGGTACTACACTAGCATCATTTGGGAGAGCACGATGGAATATGCCCAGGCTGTGTGTCACAAGAGATGCAAAATTATTTGCTATCTGTAAAGCTGCTTTCTGATTAACGTGCCATGCCAGCAAGAACAGAATAATGAAGCACAAGCAACATGACATTAAATGCATGACATGCACTAAGACCATGTGCAGAACATTTCTAGGGAACACACACAGAGTGTTTGCCTTTTTTCCTGGCACAGGACAGCATTTCCAGGATGGAAATATCCACTCTTTGAACTTTTCCCGCTCTGATCTCAGCTTGTCAAAGCAGTTTGCCACGATATGTTGGCCATCTGATGTGACTTAAAGGGAAAACAAACTCTCAAAGCACTCTGCATATTGCCCATATAAACAAATAAAAGCAACTGCACAGCTAAGCAGAAGGAAATGAGCCATGAAAAGCCCAGCCTGGCAGAGTTGAAGGGCAGGGCAAGAGCGTTCTGGAGGCGAAGGAATGGCATGTGCTCAGACTTGATCCACAGCCCTTCCCTTCTGCAACCTCCCTTGCAGCAAACCAGTAAGGCAAGAGAGGCAGCAGGCTTCCTGAACTGGCCGTACGGAATTTCCCCTCATGGAGTGGGATAGGAAAAGTCTGAAAAATAGGGAATGTGGCAATTCTGGCTGAATGATCATTTACACAAAAATAAACAAGTGTGATAGGATCTAGAGGGCAGCACTCAATAGCCCTGCTTGGACTGACTGGAGCTTACAGGTTCCATATCTTTAGAAGAATAAAAGCCCCAAATTAAGGTTTTTTTGCAGCATCCTGAAGATTTTGCAGCGTATTGTGGATCTCAAGTGTTCCTCTTTCACTTCTGTTTCCTACAACCCTTTTTCTTCAGAAACCTAGTGATGCCTCCCAATCTGGTCTGTAGCACGAAGCCAAAAAATCCATAAAACTGCGCAGAAAGGTGACATCTTTGTGACTGAGAGGATAAGGGATATCAAAGCCTCAGCTGTCACAACACTTGACTGAATCTTCAGTTTGCCTGGAGTCTGGTGAAATAGAAATAGGACTTGTCCTAGGCAGGAAATGTTCTCTTTCCTGATTCTACCTATTTTTGATATACATGAAATGAAAGCAGGGGCCGCAGAGAGTGAAAACCAGTTTCACCCCAGGAATGGCTGCAGACATTGACCCACTGAAAGGCATCATGTTAGCTATGTGTGACGATGTGACATGCAATCAAATTTCAACACACAGAGCTCACAGCAACAGACACGAAGCTAGTAAAGAGTGGTCAGAGAGTCCAGGCTGTTAGATTAGCAATACTGCTCAGAGTGATCACTTACAGTTAGTGTTTTCTTGATGTAGGGGGCCCCAGGGGACAGGAGCTCTTCATTGGTGACTGGTCTCTTTAACACTAGAGAGGAAGGTGACAGATTCTATCAGAATCAAGGCTTTCATACAGTAAAGTGCTTAAGAGCAAGCGTGGGGATTACCATAGGCTGAGGAACAGATGGCAGAGCCAGCTACAATTACTGTACATAGAAATCTTTGAATTCAGCTCTTTTTTTCCCTCGAAGATAATTGCACAACTTTTCAAATCAAGCCCCAGAGATGAGGCTGACCCTCCTCTCTTACACATTGCCAAGTGGCTGGTGGATAGGTTTGCTCTTAAGACCTGAGCCAGCCCATATCCTAGAGATGTGGACATGTCTAATGCAATAAAAAAGCAATGCAGAAACTCTGACCTGATTTGGGGTTGCACTCAGCCACGGGAGGGAAGACCAGCGTAGGAGCAGCACTGAAGTAAGGGTTGGAGTTGCCAGCCAGGGAAGTGATGCTGCTCCTTCGAACTGCTGAGACAATTTTAATCTCCTTGTTGGGCTGCACTGAAAGAAGCCAGAAAAAAATACCTAAGGAAGGAATAAACAAGCCTAAAATAACAAAATTACTCTATCAGCCTGGCTCTTATCTGAAGGGTAAACTTGCACTGAAGGTGGTAGTATAAAATAGTATAAAACTAGCCTTAAATAAGAGATTTCAGGGATAAAAAGCAATGCAGTGTGGCATAGCGAAATTTTAAATGCACACTTTCTGCCCTGTTTTTGAGGCTAAGGAAGCTCTGCATAAATTAGGGAATAGTCTGTCTGAATCAATTTCTTTTCTGTCCATGTAAATAAAAAGACAGGAATCAAATTTCTAGCTCTTAAAGTCACACACACATACACGCACACCTAAATTTGTTCGTATTTGGTTATCCCTCCTGCTTACTGACATTCCCATGCCAGGCTGGTATTCTTGGCTCCCAATGGCCCACAGGAGCCTATGGGAATTTGTGTGGGATAACTGGTTCAACACCAACAGACACATTAATGTCCTGTTTCAAAATAGAAACTCTCTGACTTCCAGGAAAGGACATAATTATATATGACAGGGAGCCTCTATTAGAAATAGTAATAGTAGAGACATGAAATGTTGTTTTCCTGGGACAGGCAGCTAAGGGAAGAGACCGCCACTGAATTGAAATATCCACCACAAACCAGTGCTTGGGATGGGTGGTTACTTCATTGTACACCTGGAACAACATTCCAGGTTTCCTCTGGCCGGGACAGCCTTGCTTTTGCATCCTGCCACAAACAGAGCCACAGGAATTACCAGAAAGGAAGCTCGTGTTGCCGGGGTCCGGGTTGAGCTTGCGCAGGCAGAAGGGACTGTCCGGGCTCTCGGACAGAGCACGAGAAGGGTTTTCACTGAGCAGCTCCGTGAGACGACGTCTCCGGCGGAAGTTGATCCAGAACTGATAGAGGATGTTGCTGTCGAAGAAGTGGTGCCTGTTGGACACTGGCAGAGAACAGAAGAGCGGAGAGTGGCTGAAGGTGTGCAGAAATATATGGCAAACACCCTGAGGGGCCCAAATTAAATATTTTTAATATCTTTATGCTACATTTTAATGTTTGTAATTATTTGAGAACGTCAACTCAATGGCTCTACCCACAGGGAAGCTGGCATGGTCACTGAGTCACTCCTCAAGCTGTCCCTTTCCCAAGGTGTTCAGAAGACCTGATGCCTTTTGAATGGAAAGCTCAGCTCCAGCAGAATATTGTGATCTCCACAGCACATCCTCACAAACAGCCTCCAAAACCCAGGCAGGATCCCAGCCCTCTGGCCCAAGGCTTTGAAGAACTGCAGAAAAATAACTTGACTCTCATCTCAAAGCCTTTGTGGGTGATGCCAGACTGCTCTGAGTTCAAGGGTCACGAACTGCAGACATAGAACTAAATGGACCAATTGCCATATCAAGTGGGCACTCGACCAGCACTTGTTGCATTGCATGAATGGGGATTTGTTCCTAGCACAGCCCTGACAACTGTGCTCATCTTCTCCCGTCCCTCTTGCTCATCTTCTCCTGTCCCTCTCTGCTTGGTGTGAGCCTCCACTCACCGTGCTGAATGATCCCGTGCTCCAGCAGCGCCCGGCCCAGCTCCACGGCTTCCTTTCGGTTGGCTGCTTCTCCCTCCTGCATGAGCCAGTCAATCATTTCGGAGCCCAAGAAGGTCCTCTGGTACTTCACAGAGTTCTCCTCCCGCATCTTCAGAATTGAATCTTCAACACTGATCAGCCTGGCACAGAGTGGAACACGGCTCCAGTGACCCTTCCCAGCCCTGCCTACCTGCACAGGGAGCTCAGCAGCAGCTGAAGCCAGCCAAAACAAGCCCAAAAGTAGCAGGCCGACTGTTCAGGATAAAATATTTTTGTCTAGAATCAGAGGGAAGGGAGAGGGCAATGCGCAGATGCAACTTTCTAGGCGAATCTGATTGCTTTGTATGTCTTCATCACAAGGAGGAAGCAGCGTCAGGAAAAATCAGCTCAGCTGGACTGCAGGGCAAAGGCAAACAAGCAGCAAAACCTGATGTCCAAATGTCAGATAATCCAAATTGACGTAGAAGATGCAGTCCAGTAAAGACAAGCGCACTCTGCTGCACGTGTGCAAGCGAAATCCAGCGCATCCACGAGAGGGAGCAGCGACTTCAGCCATGAGAAGAGCCAGATGCTTTTCTCCACTGTCCGATTTCCTCAGCCAAAGCCCAAGGGATGCCCTCGTGGCAGCAAGGCACAGCAGAAATCTGTTTGCCTGAGCAAGGAGTTCTCCCACAGAGCTAATTTGTGAGTTTTCAATGTGTTAAAGGATCAAGAAAATATTAAGAGGTTGTTAAAGGAGACAGACCCAGATAGAGCTTTGAGGCTGAACCCAGACTAAGGACTTACTAGGTGTCTGTGAAGACGACTTGGATTTTGAAAGAGAATTGATCAAAAAGTGAGCATTTCTGAGTATAAACACCTAGATAAGTAGGACTTTGTCTCGAAAGAGCAGATCCTGATGCTACAGCAGGAGGTACAAAGCCAGAGGAAGAGAAAAGCTGGCTGGAGCAGTGATTCCAGGGCAAAGCATCAGCAGAACCAGCAGGCTGCATTTGCAAAGCCCTGCCTGAGAATGGTTTTGCAGGGAAAGGACTCACAGACTCACTTACTTCTCATAAAGACTCTGCCCTCTCATGAACACCTTCACATCCTTACTGAGGGGGAAGGTCCCGTCATCCTTGCGGAAACGATACAAGAGTTTGGCATCCTTGTAGTCTGAGTGCTCGTCGCAAACTGAAAGGAGGAGTTGGGAGAAGGCTTCAGTGCTGCAGCGTGCGGGCAGCACGGGCTGGACGTCAGCACACGGACAACAGAAACACAGAGCCCTGACTCAGCAGGTTTAGTTCGATCTAGGTTAAAAGGTATAGAGGCTTATGTGTGATGTTCTTCTCTAGGTCTTCCCTTCAATACAAAAATCCTCCTTTTCATGTTTCTCTTGGATATGACTTACAGGACTGAGCCCATGGAAAGCCAATGGAAAGCCAAACTATTTTTCCTCTTTGAAGACCAGTCTGAATGTGTTTCCAGCAATGTCATAGAGTAACAGCTCAAACCCCGCCAGGCCAATAAGCAGCAGCACAGACAACGATCTTCATGAGCTAATTATTGCCTTCTGGAGCCCAACGAAGTGCAAACAGCTTAGCTAGCCAACTGCAAAGCACTTAGCACAGTGCTGGGGTTAGCAAACAGGCCGGTTACTGTAGGACTAATGACAATCAATGGGCATAAGGTGAGTTAGAAAGTCAACTTTCGTGTTCTGCAAGGAATTATCACAAGAAATAGGAGGGACATGTCCATGATAAGCAACCAAAACAGCACTGGCACTCAGTGCTGCTTAAGTTTAATCAACTAATGGATTTATTTGAACCTGACAGCCTGGCTGTGAAGAAATCACTTGGAAGATGGAAAAATAATCAGTTTTAAGTGTTAATGGTTAACCAAGAACTAACTGCATCACCTTTATTCTTCTGAGATAAGGCACAGCAGCAGAACTTATTTTTATTCAAGGTACCTTAATGTAAAGGGCATTAATCTCATCAAGCACCAGATGGCAACTGGGAATGTTGGAATTGCAGCGGACAATGACTATTCTGGGCCCAGTAAAAGAGGGTGGAAGATCAGGTTGAATTTCGTATGAGCATTATGTCCTTCTGTCTCCTCAGCTGCAACCTCTTGTAATAAACTACCAAACACCAAACTAAGCCTCAGGTTATCCTAGCTCTTGTCCTGAAGACTGGGAAGCAAGTTTGCAGGAGAGGAATTGGGCAAGGGGTAAAGCAGGTTTCCTCTCTGAGCTCAGCCACTCCTGCTCACAAACTTACTTTCTCTTTTTCTTAGCAAAAACATTTTGGGCAGAAATCCCCAATATATCCACAAAAAAAAAAAAACCTTGACAAGATGAAAACGAAAAAAAAAAAAATCTTCACTGGAAACTGAAGACCTTCCTGTTTAAGGACTGTTGCTCTCACTTGTCAGAGTGGGAGATGTATTGTCAAAGGCAGGAAAGGCCAAGGCAGGGAAACTGTCCCAGACTTGGCTGAACATCTGGTCTTGTCAGGAAAGCTTAGGGTGGATATGCACAAGGACTGCACAAAAAGCTGTTCTTTCCCCATAGCAGCATCATACAAGAACCAAGAGAAGAGGAAGACTTCAGCAGTGGCTACATGAATCTGACCAGAGTCTTTTAAAATAGCATCACATCCATTTAATTTCCAAGAAAGACATTTCTGCAGGATTGCTTTGGCCACAAGTTGACAGGGATTGGATTACCTTTTGCACTAACTAGCATGGACTCTCTATTCCCAGTTCTCCCACCCAAGTATATGCTAGGAAATTGAGGAACAGGATGTTTGCATGGCAAAAAAATGAACTTTGGTGCATACATAAAGTATCCACTAACATTCAGCTTGCATTTCTACATGATACAAGCGAGCTAAGACTGGTAGCTGTAAAAGTGTCCACCTCTGTTTAGGTTGCTGTAGGGAGCACAGGTAAGATATAACTGAATGTGCTTTCAAGTGAGCATTTGAAATGCCTTTTTACCAACACACAGCCCTACTTTTTTTTTTTTTTTAAAGTTTGTGGTGTGTCTTGCAAAGCAGTACAACTTAACAGAGATGCAATCATGGCCTTGTATGGCCTTGTACTTGCCTGCAATCTTCAAGCTCCTCTGGGAGCACTCACCCATGGGAAGGTCATAAAACAGGGACTTAACTGCTCCCATTTCCTGGTCTGACCAATAAACACTGTTTTGACCAGCTACTCACACGTTCTCTCTAGGGAGGCTTAAAGGGCAGCTAAAAAAATCCACAAACCGTGGTGGATGATGTAGTGGTCCATGAGCTTCTGCATGAGGCGGATGCCCGTCTCTCTGTCGGGTGCTTCCTTGTGGTCGATCAGCCAGTCCGTGAGCTCCTTCGCCACGAAGCAGTTCGGGTACGTCCGCAGGTGGTAACGTCTGTCCTTAATGAGCTTCCCATCGTGGAGGCGAAGCCTGGAGAGACAGAACATCATTGAACACGGCTGGCCTTGCAGGGACATGGGACTCTGACAGCTCGTTATCTACCGTTTTCTGCAGAAACCACTGATGCTTTGGGACTTCTGGCAAGTGCCCAGTGACTTATAAGCTTAATTGAACACTTCTGCTTTGCAAGACTGCATCAGTCAATCCTAAAAAGAATTCTCTCTTCAATTTCCCCTTCTCTCCTACTGTCACCTCACTGCTTTTGTAATCACCTACAGCTTGAACCTTATGTGCAATCACCTACAGCTTGAACCTTATGTGCCTTTTTTTCTAAACCAACCTCTATAAAACCACATGAGCTAACTGAGGCTTGTGAAAAAGAGCCAAAAAAGTAGAAAAAAAAAAAGAGTAGTAGGTGTTCTTGGCACAGTTTTGTACCTATCTTTCTTCTCCTCGTAACTATGTGAGCAAGAACAGGAGCTGCCCACGGGACAAAAGCGGAGTCACGGCTCCGGGTGGGAATGCTAATGGGAGCGTCCGTCACTCCCGTGTGCGGCTGATGAAGATGAAGGTCAGGCTAATTGCACCCACCGCTGTGCTCCTGCACCCACCAGCAAGCAGCAAACAGCATCAGACTGGTCCTGCTCACGTGCACTAGCACTGGGCTGCATATGCTCCAAGAAAGCCCAGCCTTCAATCCCACTGATAGTCCCAACACTTTCTGCTTTACGCTGGGATAGACTGGGACTGAATTTACCAGAACCTGCCTGCAAGAGCCTGGCCAGCCCTGGCATAAGGACTGGGCTAAATAAAGGTCACACAAGTGAGCACGGCTTTGACTTTTAAAAGGGCTTTAACACGAGCAAGTCACAAAGCACAGATGTCTTCTGGATTCAAGCTATAGGGAAATATACAGGGAAATACGTCCCAAATTTGGAATGAAATGAAATTAGAAGCCAAACTTTTGCGCTGTAGTCCTTACCCTTTTGAAAATACTAACCCTGTGAAATGCCCAGTGCACGCAGCAGGTTCAGAGCAGAGATTTTTAATTAATATCTTCTCCCCAACTCCATCTTTTTTCCCACATTTCAAATTATTCATTCTGATTCACAGTTTTGCCCTGGGCCAGTATATTTTATAGATGCATTAATCACTAGATCATTCCTTTATTTAACACTTCAAGTTCTGCAGTTCAAGTATTTTTTGAAGAAATTATCTGTACTTCGCATCATACGTGCTGTTGTCTGTTGCAGAACACTTTCAGGAACAAGAATTCCAAAATATCCCGGAATCTAACAGAAAACAACAGCATATTCCACATTATAGGATTGATGAAAACTAGGTCTTCAAGATATGACCCTTGGCTGCATGGAAAAGATTTATTCATTGATTGTCGCAACTAATATTCTGGCTGCTACGAGTGTAATATATTACTTAAAAGAGATTTTCAGGGACACATATTCATGTGAGAATGTTGTTGTTTTGCCCTTACAATCAGTGCAGCAGGCACCAGAGGATACTCAACTCAGTGCCCCTGTGTCCTTGTTCATTTTCCTCTTCTTTACTCTTTCTATCTTTTTATTTACTATTTAAGAGGATGCATTTTGTCCTTGGTATACAGTAGGACATAACCCCAGCTGTGCCTTTGAGCAGCTCAGCTGACTCCCTATAAACCAGTCAAAAGAATATGCTGGAGAAAGGAAGTTAATGCAACTGACTGGCTTCTAATCATGCTGCAGATAAAAACTGTTAGGGAAGGGTGTGTAGCCCAATATTACGGCTTTCCTAAATGCCAAAAATTTTCTCGTATACATTTTACTTCTTCAAAAGGAAAAAAAATAAAGAAAATAGAATAATATGAGGATAAAATGCTTGCTGGAATGTGAGAATTGACTATTAAGATACACTCCTCATTTGGCGGTCAGCGTGCTGCTTTCACACACATTTGCTCTGCACAGGCTGCACTGGGAAACCAAATTGTTTCTTTGTCAAGGTCGCTAAAAAGGCATCATTATTCATCCTGTGCAACCTTGCTGAAAGGCAGTGGTGAAAAAGAAAATAAACTCTTGAGATTAGAGTGTGCAAGTCACTTCAGATATTACTAATACAACATAGAACTTGTCAAGATTTGGAAGATTGATTTCCTACTTCTGATCTAAGTGAACTGAGCTGTTGTCTCTTTCATCCATTTTTCCCCCCTGTCTTTGGTGTCCTCTTCCTTGGTGTTATTTGCTCCTGTTTAAATGAAACTCTCCCAAATGCTTCCCACAGCATCACTGGGAGGCTGGTTGTGTTGTCCCACCTTGGTGCAGGCACAAGCATCTGCTCTAATGCATCCAATTGCTGGAGAAGATGCCAAAGAAAGGGAATGCTCCTGTGCAGGCTCCAAGTACTATAATTCTTGGCTCTCCTAAGCACTTGTGTCTTGCTCAGGCAGCAGATATTGGACAGGCAGAGCAATGTCTAGAGCTGCAGCCACCACGCACGAAGTGTCTGCATGAAGCCAAACGCCTCTGGGGGAGCAGATAAGGCATTGGGTGCAACGTGGCTAATTGGGTGCTCTTACAAAAGGCCACCCAGGAGTCCCACACAACGCCCAGGACACAGGGTGAGGTTTCCATGCAAGAAACAGGAGCAAAAGAAGTCACAGCAGGAGACGTGAGCAATGGGAGCCTGACCCAGCAGCTCTGTTGAACACAATGCCAAGAGAGCAGAGGAAATCTTCATCTTTACAATGAGTCTCTACTCATCATAAACCCAACAACATAAAGGGGAACCCAAGTTGTCCTTTGTGGACTAGAAAGCAGCAGCATCGTGGGAGCTGAGGGGCTCTCACAGGTCTATCCACAGCACCCACCATCCCTCATTATTTTTAGGATGGGTTTTGTTCCTATCTGTCCCCACCAACCTTTCCCTCACCCCTCACTCGTGCAGCTGTTTCTGGCTCAGAAAATCCATCCTGACGCTGAACAGACTCATCCCTCCGGCCAAACCAAACCGAGAGGGATTTGCAGACTTCCTCGGAGGCCAAAGAACCACGAAGACAGAGCAAAGGTCTGTTTGGACAAATAAAACACGGGGAGGAGGCAGGGCAGGATGTGGAGCGGAGGGAAAGCAAACGTTCAAGGTTTTATATCGTTATAGCAGCATTATTTGCTGATGGAGGCCTGCAGAACTGACGCATGGAAAGCCAGGCAGGCTGCAGCTGCCCGGAGGGCTGCACTGCATTCGCATCCAACACCCACAAAACACAGAAGGAGAGAAGGGTAGGGATTTGGGGAGCTCCCCAATTTCCCAATTCCAAGGCACTCCAGTTCAGAAATGAGTGCACTAAAATGTACATCTCCTTCTTTCAAGTTCTCTCCAAAATCATCCCAGTCACTTTTAACAGAAAGTTACTCTTTCAACAGAAAGTTGCTCCCTTTCTGTACAAATCTTGTCTTTCTTGAGGATTTTACCATCCTTTTTTAATGGTTCAAGGGACATCCAGGTTGCCAGGGAGGAGTGAAGTTCCCAGACAAATACTGGCAGGAAAAAAATGGGTTGTGGTATCAGTTATCAGAAGAGGATAATCTTTGCATTGTGCCTTTCCCTCTCTTCTAGGAACTCGAGCATTGTGCAGTATGGGAGAACAGTTCTGTTTAAAGAGATTTATTGTATCCCTTTCTCCTCTTTACAGACACGTAACTACCAGACCGACAAGTGATCTGATATCCTGGCGTCCTGAAAAAAATACCAGGGAGCCGCTTCACTGGATCTGATGGCAGATCCTATGGATCTGATGGTATTTTCAATGGATGGGCTAAAAATCTTCTCGTCTCTCCCACTACCTGCCCCCTCTCCTTTAGCCCTGCCTTTAAGACCCTCCTCAAACTGCAGTCACTTGGAATGGGCAAAACACTAGGAAAAAAGTTATCATGAATAAGTCCCCTCTGCCCATGGGAAGGAAAAAGTAATTTTTTTCCATGCTTTACCTCTCTTGCATTGAGTACTGAAATGAAGCACCTCAATCTTAGATCAACTGCTGCTTTTTCCTACAAGAAAACTAAGTGCATTTTCTAAACCTGGCTTATGTTTGAGCTGCAAGTCTGGCAAAAGCAGGAAGGTTTATGCAGTTCTCCAGCCCCCAGCAGCAGCACTCCCTGTTGCTACCTAAGCAAAAGATTTAATATATGGAGCTGGACAGCAGTACTGGGGGAAAAGGAGGCTGGAAATGCAGCTTAGCATCAGTGGCTATTTAAAATCTTTGGGCACAGGCTGTGTTTGCAGGATGGAGCCCTAATCCTTATTTGGAAGCTATAAAGCCTTAATATGATGTAAATAAATAAAGCTGAGGCTAATGTGGCTCACAGAGGATGGACAACATAGGTACAAAAGGCTTATTTTATAAACCTTGCACTAGCAAACTTGGTTCTGGGTTAAGTTATTCAAAGATGCATTTCCTAGTTTCTACCTGCATTTTAAAATGAAGCAGAAAGGACCCAGATGCAAACCCACAATCTGTGCTCGAGAGCTGGAAGAGCCTGAAGTCACACACTTCGAAGCAGTTTTGTTTTTCCAACCCCAGATCCACAAGGAAAAGGAAAATGTTTTCTCAGGCTCATAGGTTTTCTTGTATAGCAGAATATATTTTCATTGAAAAAATCTCCTAAGAAAAAATCTCCACAGCTCAAGAACTGTGATGACAAAAAAAAGCACATTTGCAAGAGTGACTTTTTAAAAGGAAGGCCCTGTTTTGCTGTGCAAAACAGTTCAGGAGCAGGACCGCCCATGGGACAGCGTCTGGAATCACCTTTGGCAGTCCAAGCATGGACCAAAGCTGCTTCTAGGCAGCCCTGCTCTCGCGTAGCTGAGGCCCAGGGAACTCATCACAGCTGCTCAGTGCCAGCTCCAAGCTTGAGGGAAGATGCAGAAGGAGCAGAAAACCTGTTTCCTTCTAAAAACAGCTGAGATGCCTGGGGGTGGTGGGCAGGCGAGACCCAGCTGCGCTGCGAGAAGCAGCAGAATGAAGCAACAAGGGAAAAGACCCCGTTCCCCTCTGCCTAGGTGGGACTATCAGCTGGCAAAGAGGAGGGAGAGACGCCTCCACTTGGGACAAAAGTGCTTATTCCTAGATAATACCTTGCACCTACTGCTGATGGAAAGCGGTTGGAATTCCAGGGAGCGACAACCCTGAGCATCCCCCTGCCCCAGCGCAGACTGAGGGACCCACCCGGCCCGGCTCCCGCTGCCTCCTACCTCAGCTGCTCTCCAGCGATCATCACCTCTGCCCGGTGGTGCCTCTCCGTGGCTTTCTTCTTGAGGCTGCTGCTCAGGCTCTCCATGCCAGGCCGGGGCCGTGGGGAGATGCCCGGGGGTCTCGGGCGCCCCGCGCGCTCCCTGCGCCCGGCTGGCAAGGGGCACGTTGGCAGCCAAGTTCCTGCTCCCGCCTCTCCTTCCCTCCCTGTCCTCCAAAGGAGGAGCCTGTGCAATCTGATCCTGGCCGCCCGGTTCCTCACGGGCACTTCTCCAGCAAAGCCTCTGCTGGGAGCCCGGACTCCTTCCTAGGGGAGGGAAGCGGAGCTCCCACGGCTCCAGGTCTCGCTCCGAGGAGGCAGGGCTGGCGTTTCCACGGGCTGGAGTTGCCTTTCTTGCTATGTGCAACCAGTCGTGACTGCAGCAAGCTCTGTAGAAACACAGGTTGGAAGTCGGGTAGTTTGATCAAGACAAGCCACAACTGTCCCCTCCTCGTGCTGACACTTTCCCACAAAAATTTCCAGAAGTCCCTGTTGTCACGCTATGTCCAGGCATGAAGGGATGGTCCCATCTCTTCCCTAACGGACCCCAGAGTGGGCTGCATTTAACACCATGGCCAATAGCTCCTAAAAAGTGGGCACAGAACAGTGTGGACCTTTCCTCATCGCAGCAACCCTCCCAGAAGCCAGAAGAGAAGCACAGGTTGTAGGAGAAGAAACTAGAGCCAACCTCCATCCCCTCTCCTACCTGGCAAGAGACCAAGAGACCCTTCTCTCCCAAAATCCATAGTCCTCGTGAATTCATCTGCATTTGTACTGAAAAAGCCACTGGCGCATGGCCAGGGCTGCAGATCAGCAGCTCCCTCTCTGCACAAAGACAGAAGTTCTCCATTCAGAGCCAGCAATCAAAACCCATTGAGGCTCCTGCTCTCAGATTAACCAGTATCACTGAAATCACCCAGCAGAAGCAAATATTTTGCAGCTGGGGAAAGTTTGAAGCATAAACACAGTCCCTAGCAATTTGGCAAGCTGCATGAGAGTCACATTTCTGTGCACAGAGGGGCAACACAGAGGTCCAGCATGAGCAAAACAAGGTCACAGAATTCCCCAGTTATCCACAGATGCTCCAGAAGGGCTCTGGAGGCCACATACAGCTTGCATCACACCAGCCAGGTCCCCTGTTTTAGTTGTTGGCAGATCTGTGATTTTCCACTGTCCAGTCTTGCAGTAAACTCAACAGCCCAGCTTTAGTCCTTCAGTTCCATCCTAAGCCCTTCAAATGACCTGAGCCCAGAGTCAGAACTTAACAGATTTCACACTGACCTAGGAAATACACATACAATAAAATAATGCAATGACTCAAATACTGATCAGCAGTTCCCTTTATGTGCACTTTTCACTAATCTTCTAACTTCTCCTGCAGTCTCCTGAAATCCACAGGAGCTGCCTCCCAAGACAGGAGTCGGCAGCTCAAATACAGCCGTGGATCTGGCTCTTGGGCAGACACTGTCACCGACTTTGTGCTCCCTGAGATCAAACACATGTAGATCCAGGACCCAAGAAGCAAGAGCTGCCACTGAAGCATCTGGGACTCCTGTGCTGTTTGCCTGGGTGATGCTACCAGCTTTGGCCATTAAAGCCTCCCTCCAGGCACTGACACTCACCTGGGTTCTTCCCATTAGCCATTTCTGTTACTAAAGATGTGTTTTGGGCAGGCCAGCTGACCTGGAAGTGACAACGTTCGGCAGTGGAACAGCCAAGGGAACTGGGATGTGATTGCTGGTTACTAGTAATTGCTCTCATTGGATGTGTATGTAGTTATTTTCCTACTAGTTAAATGCAGAGTGAAAAAAAAAATAGGCGAGTGAAGAGCACCAAACCCCAGAGATGGAAAGGAGGGGAGAAAACTCTGACAAAAGGCAACAGGCAGAAGATAGGGTTGAGGGAAGAAAACCTATCGGCTGAGAAGGCTCTTTGCTTCAATTCGAAGCCTAATAGAGCAGCATTAGGCTAGAAGCTGTGGTTAATCAGATCAGCTTTAGCAGTAGTTCATCAGCCAGGAGCTAATTAGCCACTATCCCATATCTGAAGACTGATGAACGTGGAAAAGAGCCCATTCTCTGAAATGGAGCAGAGATTATTTCAAACAAGAGATGGCCAACCAGGAAAGCTGCTGCTTAGAGCCTTTGGACTTTGCTCATTGAGTTAACGGAGCCTCTGGGTTGGAGCCGGGTGGAAAAGGAGGCTGAGAAGTCCCCAGCAGCTACAGGCAGGATAACCCATGGCACGCACGAGCAATAGAGAACAGGGCTCAGGGATCCTGATTAGTTTCCATGATCTTTGCTATAACTCGTGAGGCTATTGAATTAAGGCAAACCCCTCAAAAATCCTTTTTTTTTTTAAATCAACGAAAGTTATGACTTTCTCAATGATAAACTTTCTCTTACTATTTTATGCCTCAACAATAGATAAACAAGCAAGGGGGGGTTAGTCAAAAGAAGGGCATTGAGAAAGCATCTGGATCCGAGTCCAGATCTGCCCTCCCTCAGTTATTCAGCAAGGTCTGATCCTCTCTGGGAATCTGGCTTCAGTGGAAACACATTTTGTCACATCTCAGAGCTTTGTTGCACTAAATTTCGATACTCTCCTCCCTGCCAAATAACACCTTTCCCTATTAAAAAAAGCCTAACACGCAGAGGGACAAAACTCCAACATATGGAGCGGGTGAGAGATCCGGGCAGCAGGGAATATCCCAGCTGAACAAGGCAATCTGCATCCGGCCCCAAGCCACCTTCCCTTCCTCCTGGGCTTGCAAAGCCTTTTGTTAGCAACACAATCTGCTGCATTGTTTCCTGGGCTAGCAGGAGTCCCAGCCAGTTATTACAGGAAGCAAGGAGTTTATTTACTATAAAGCTCCTCGCACGGTGGTAACGCCAAAGCAGAGTACGGAGGAATTTTAACATAAGTGGGAGTCAGTGTGTTGGGCAGAATAGGAGCTCTGCCTTCAGGGTCCCTCGCAGTTAAGAAACAGGCTAAAAAATGAATAGGTCTGCAAAAAATGAGTGTGGAAAGAAGGCTGCTGAGCACCCTGGAGTCAGGTCTGATCCTCTACAGCAGCAGCAGCTGATTTAAGAACAGAGCCTGCTCTGTTTGCAAGAGCTGCTCTGTGACACGGTGTCCTTGACGGCAAGGGCTGCCCTCGCACAAGCAAATCCTTCCAGGCTTATGTTCCCCCCCCGCACCGTAAGGCTGCTCAGGGAGCCAAGCTCGGCTTAGCATTCCAAGAAGGCTGCAGCGAGGGCCAGGAGCTGGAATCAAAGGGAGGGCTGTGAGCCCTGCGCGAGCGGGAGCTGGCACGGGCGGCCACACGTTCCTGGCACTCCCAGGCGAGCTCAGGATCTGCAATTACTGCCCACCGGCTGCGGCTACAGGCGCTGGGAAGGGAGGAGAAGCAGCTCTTGGAGGTGGCCGCCTGGCAGGGCTGGGCTGGCCCTGCAATGTCTATTCCTCTCATGTCTTCCTTGCCTTTCCTGACCTTTCCCACACCAAAAAAAATCTTGGAAACACTCTCTTTTTGTCAGCAAGTCATAAGAAGTGAGCTTTAAGATGGTGACAGATGGCCTCTTTGGTTCCATCAATGATAAAAAGACTTCAGGGAGGAAAATAGGCCCCTTGCAAATCCCAAAAGTTCTGGGTGCCACATGGAGCCTCTATCTAAGACATACATTTCATGCAGCTTCTTCCACAGGGCAGAGTTTGCAGAATCGCTTTGCTGAGGGATGCAGGCACTGCTTGAGCTTCCCTTTGGAAAGCTGCCTTCCCAACACCAGCTCCCCACGCTCCTCGGCAGGATACAGAGGGCACAGACACGTTCTCCTCTGCTCTGCTTGGATGGCTGATGATGCTGCCAACTTCAGAAGGCAGCATCTAGGTTCCGCTCTGGTGCATCCTCCAAGTGTCCCAGCATGTTCTGAGCACAAGGGGAGAAGGCAGCAGAAAAACGTTCTGTGCACAGAGCGATGGAGACACAGCAAGAAGGAACAGTTGGCGGGGAGAACGAATCCCCGCAGGATGTTCTCCCTCCATCCAGCATCTCTGGTGGCCCTCCTGGGTCTTCAGGAGCAGAGGTGCAGCTCGTGGGCTGAGCACGTCCCCGGCGGTCACAGTGCTCCTGCCCAGGCCAAGCGGCTGCTGCAGCCTGGCCGTGCAGAGAACTGCCACGAGAGCCTCCATCAACAAGACTGCTTCTATCCAGGCTCCTCACGGAGCGTCCTGGCTCTGTCCAACAGATCCTGCCACATCATCGGCTTCGGAAAACAGGCTTCCCTTGTGCTTGCGGACCGGCTCTGCTGGCGGCCTTTCCGGAGCCGTGGGACAGCTCTCGGGATGACTCCAGAAGGGATCCACTTTGACATGATATTTTAATAGCCAAGGATCTGGTATGTTAACAGGGATCAACACAACAGCCTCGGATGCTGTTGCTGCCTGAACTTTAAACTGGCCTTATCCAGCTGGGCACATTCAGCCAGGGAGACAGAAGAGCAAAACCACCAATAAAACCGAGGGGTTTCTAAGCGTGGCTGGGGACAGGGAATCCACGTCACGCGAAGGCAGAGCACAGGAGGCGACTGCAGACAAGCGGATACAAAAGCAGAAGCCAGTTTCTAACCCTGCCTCTGGCTATCGGCACCTTCAGCAGCCACGGACAGTAAAATATTCCCCTCTAGAGGAAGGATGGAGAAGTTTCTGCTGGTGAGCCGGTGCCAGGAGGCGGCTCTCCACAGCACAGCTCTTTCCCCATAGCACTGACATTCAGATACACCTCACCTTAACGGGGCCCCTGCAGCCTTCCAGCTTCATCTCCCGCTGCTCAGACGGCGGTGGCCAAGCGGAGCAGGGCGGCTTCCCCTCGGATCCCCCGGCGGTGCCGGGCACCGGCTGCTCAGGAACGCAGAGGAGCCACCACGCTGCACCACAAGCAGGGCCCAGGGCACCGGGTCCTTCACGGGTGGAAAAGCTACGCACCAGCAGTGCCACGGAGAACACAGGCTTTTAAGAGATGTGGAAAAAAAGTCTGGTTTGCAGCAATTAACTATTTTGGCTATCATTAAACAGGGAAAGTATTCCATTTTGGATGTGTTTTGAGCTCCATTCTTAACTTCTGTGAGTAGCTTAGAAACAGATCTTGCTGTGGGTAAGTTCAAGGGACTTACCAGAGGTTTTAGGTTCAAGGTCTTTCTATTACCCACATTGCAGCAAACTCTGGCACCTTAAGTTGAAGGCTAAGCACTGTATATAGCTAGGCTGTACAGTCCACTTGGAAAATAAGCTACATGAGCATCACTAGAGAAAATACAAACAATGCAGCGTATTAAGACATCATCACATTTACGGCTACCTGCTGAACTGATTCCATTTCCACCAAATCTTGTGGCTAAGGTCACACCAATTTCAACAGGAAAATCAGGTCAGAGCTGGGGTTTAATGGAAAGCCCTGTCCAGGTGGACTGAACTTGCAGATCAACTCCAGTGCCTTGTACTGATGTCCAGCACAGAGGTGACAGCTGACAGAAATCTGTAAAGGAGTTAAAACAGCAATTCACTCTTCAGCTATAGCACCTAATAGGCTCGTGGGCAGTGACAAACACAGAAAGGTTTCTGTAAGGATAAAGTAATTCCAAATTCGACCTCGATCCCCACATCCCTCATGTCGTCTGGTACATCTAACTGAATATATTAAAAATACTTCTTAGCATAGTAGGAATAAACTAAACTTAATTGCTCTATACAGTCAAGGTTAAACACTGTTATATTTAAGATTATTTCAGCAGTCCAGTGAGGAACTGCAGGTATCAAGCAGCAGCACTTCACTCAGAAGCGGAGGAAATATTTCTTTCAGAAAGTCAGACTCCAGTCTTTGTTTTTCCTGGCAGGAGCCAATTTATCTATTCAACAACCTCCACAAAGCTGAACAGCCTCTTGCAGGGAATATGGCTTGGCAGAGCTTGAAGGGAAAGACAAAGACTGGTTTACAAACTGCAAGGAGCTGATAGCACTGAATTTTCCTGCTCGAGTGGCTATCACAGTCCTGGTGAGACAAAACACAACAGTAGCCTTGCCAGTCCTTAAAAAGCACCAGAGCCCGAGACATCTGGTCTGTCCCCCTTGCACTCAGTGGCTGCAGACACGAGCAGTCTTCTGATGAGGTCTCTGGTATTTATTCCATCCTTTATTTTTGGTGAGTTTAAACGTGTCCGTTCTGGCAGCGTTGGTGAAATTCAGAGCCTGGAGTGAGAAGGCAATTTGAGGGTGAAAAAAGAAAAGATAAAACATCATCTCGATTAAAAGAAGTCTCAGGGGATTGCTGAGGAGAGCAGTGTGGCTGCTCCTTTCCCGCGTTGCTGATGACGTCCAGCTTCTTGCTGGCACAGCACCGACAGCTGGAGCTAAAACAGAGCGGGCAACGTGTCTTGGCCTACTTGCAGCCCGGTGATTTAAAGGATGATGAACGATTGGGCTGTGCTTGTGCTGGAACTGTGCGTTCTCCTGCTTCCAAAAGGGACAACCCGCTTCCATTTCAGTTCCAGACTCAGTTTTCACACATCCAGCCAACCTTTGTCTCAGCAGTGGGGAAGGGAAGAGTCTCTATCCCGACTAGGGCCCTATTTTACCAGGGTATCCAACACAGTTTAGGGGAGACGTGGAAGCTGGCCAGCCCCGGCAAGAGCCAAAAACACATCTCAAAACAGCAGCTCGTGCTGAAGGAACTACTGATGTAGCTACAGTGTATGAGAGGGGAACCCCAAACTCGATGGTTGGTAGGTTGGGACTATGGTCTAGGAAACCAGTTGTAGGATCTACTGCAATCTGCCACTAACCCAGCATATGCGGGATGCTTCTTAACTACCTGCTCTCAAAAATATAAAATACATAACCCCTGGTTGCTTAAAATCAGACTGTCGCACTCCAGGCAAGTTAGACGGATGCAAATTGATGATTTTTCCTGTGTTTTTTAAGATTAACTGAAGTCTCCTGAAAAAGGGCTAAACACACTTGGGCTCCATATCTCTTTGCTTTATTATAATGTTCTTTTAAAAGATGACACTGCAATTCAAGTCCAGTACCACTCTACAGAACAATGAATAGTGTTCACTGAAATTGCCATTCCTGTGAATTTCACATAAAACACATCAGAAAAATTATAGATACAGTATTCCACACTGACCACTGGCATGAAAATTAAAAGGGAGTTTTAAGAGGTCATTCAAAGCCATTACATTAAAACTCTAATACTGGACATAATAGTGTTTTCTTGATTTCTGCTTAACTACCTCCTTGACAGAGTTACTGGAATTTAATATTGCCAGAGTAGGGCAAAAACTGAAATATCATGGTTGACTGCTGTTCTCAAAGACCACCACTGTATCTTTAAAAGTATCATGAATCAAACAAAGGTTTTACCTACACTTGTTAAGTTATTGCACAGACTATTACACTGAAAAATACATTATGAACCCATGGAATGTTACAGAGTTTGGACTGAGAAAAAAATAAAAGCACCAGCATGATCCTTGAAACCTCAACCAGGAGGGAGAGTTGGCCAAGCATTTCTTGAAATGTAATTGTTATTAACAGGCTTCAAGAGAAAAATGAAACGTTTTAAAATAACCCCAAACTTCTGGGATTAGCCTCAGCTCCTGGCCTGGGAACACTCACCAAGACTCTGTCCTTTGTAAGTGGCACTTAATTTGAACATCTTCAAGTTTCTCTGATTTCAGGCTTTTGGCAGGAGTTCAGCTGCTCTCTATCTTCCAATACTGAAGCCATGCAAAGGAACAGAAACAAAGTTTGAAACGCTAAGAAATTTAAAATAAACGTTGCAACGTCCACTTGTTCAGGTGTCGCTTCACCTACAGCCCTCTCCTCCACTAACCCGCCTGTGTGACCTTCAAATGTGCGACTGAACGGGAAGTACCAGGAACACCGGAGCCTTCTCTGTCCACACATGGACTTAAATCCACCCAAACCCATCTCTTTAGAGAGGCAGCCTCAGCTCTGCCAAGCTCTCATCAATGTCTGTGTGGACACTGCTCATGATTGAGCCAAAAAGAGTGGGGGAAGATGTTTTAAGAAGGTCTAGCCCAAAAAGAACATTCCAATTCCCAAGCATTCCCTCCACAAGCTCAACTTGATTGTATATATTCTACCAAGCTGCTTTCCAAAGCAGAAACGTCCTCAGCATCTACTCTTCGATAGAGTAAAAATAAAACAGGTTTTGCAACAGAAAATACCCTTTATCCATCATCTCCTCCAGAAAATACAGTAAATTATTCAGATTTAAATAAATGACAGATGATGATTCATCTGTCAGACCACTCAGCCTGGCAGTATTGCTCCTGCAGCTGTAGTTTCTGCTAATTCTTATAGTATCTTTACTAATAACTTCTCTTATGGGATTTGCAATCTAGCTTTGTATCTCTACAGGCATACGTAGAGAAAACAGCTTTTCTGTTGCCTTCTATTCAACTGGAAGAAAGAAAAAAAAAATCAATATTCCAAAACTTTGCCTTGGTAGGACTCTGGCTGTTTAATTTAGAACATAAAGTTTCAAAAACAAAATGACAACAACATAAAAAACACCTGACAGACAAATGGCTTGTGCCAACTGGTGCAAGTGATACACAAGTAAACCAGTTTTCTCCTAAGCAAGAGACACAGCAGAGGAGAATGTATGAATGCACATCACAGTATCGATGATTCAATGGAGTTGAAATAAAATTTATCCCTCTATGAGCTACTGCTGGAGGTTTATGAAAGAGAAACGGTTGTAATTTTGTGCAGAGGGAGCTGGAGCAGCTTCACGGCCCCTCGGTAGCCAGAGGCACCGCGTTGGCATCTCCTGCCCCTCTCCATGGAGCCCAGGCTGGCAGCATCGCTTCGTGCAGAGCACTACAGGTCTGATATATATATATATTTATATATATATGAGATATATATATATAAAATTATAATAAATTTATAGTTTTATATATATATATATATCAGCAAGAATAAGGCAACAGAAGTGTACGTATGAAAACAGACTTGCATGTTTGACACAGTCAAGCTACGACAAAGGTCTATGTGGAACAGAGGAAACATGGAAGAAATTCCCCATTTTATAGCCAGGCTCAAGCTCCTGCCCAACAGTACTACAAGAAGCCTGTAAAACTTCAGCCTCTCCTGCCTTTGTCTCTTCCATAGGCTCTTCCCAGCAGCCAGGATGCCAGACATCATCTCATCTGGAAAGGGGCTTCCTGCCAGCCTCGTTCCTCAGTGCTCTCATATTCTCCACCTGTTTTATCTACTTAACATTTTTTTCACTGCCAAGTTGCCAAATATGTGTCCAAAAGGCCAAAAGTAGCAGAAAAAAAAAGGATCTTTTTGTTCAGAATAGAAGGGCTGAAGCAAAAAAAAAAATATATATATATAAAATCAGACAGAAAAAAAGAGGCAGACTCTGCTAATACTCAAACTGGGGAGGAGTGCAGAAAAGGAAGGAGACCATCACAGCTTTACATTATATGTGTAGAAAATCTGCACTGTGTAAACTCTTATCCAAATGAGTAGGAAGGACAAGCAGAGCCTTTCTAAAGATCCCTTGGTAGCTCACGCTGCCAAAACAAGAAATTCATATAAGTAACTATCTAGGTCTAGATTCTTGACTAATCCTAAGGGAAGAGAAGTTTTAAAAGTCTTCACATCTCAAAGCTTAAAAAACACATCTCCAATAAAAAGTATCTCAAAAGACCATTTTGAATTGCCAGACTTAATGTGGTCCCAGCAATCCATAAGGCATTTGAACTAGAACTATGCAACTGCAATTTGCTTATTTAATGGCTCTTTTTAGGATACACTCTCTCCTTTGCTTGTATTGAACACTTCAGATCATCTCACGTCACATGGAGACTGTATGAAGACCTATAAAACTACACATGCAAGATTGTGCCATGAGAATGTGCTTGCACTTCTTATCCTGTGAACACCCTGTCAAGATTGTTACTGTACTCGGCTTCAATAGTGCAAGGAGATTATCTTGAAAAATGGGAGAGTCATCTCTATGTAATAACAAGATTCAGACACTGTTTTTTTCCCCTAAACTTAGAGAGAAGAAAGGAGAATGAATGGGAAGGAAGCACAGAATTAACAGATCAGTAAGGTCAACCAAGATAATCCAATTGTGTGTGAAACTGTCTCCCCTCGATCAGCCAGCGTAACCTCCCTCCCCTAGCTGTGCAAAACAGGGTTAACAGAGTTCTACCAGTTCTACCAGTCATCCCACCGCTCATCAGCTGAGGACGCCTTTTTCGGTGCCTTGGGAGGTTTCTTGGTCTTGCTCTCCCCTCCTGCATTTTCCCAGTTGGTCTCCCAATTTTCCCAGCTGTCGCTGTTACTGTTCTTGTTGTTGGAGACTGTTCCTGAACCCCACACGTCCCAGCTATCGGAGCTCTTCTTCTCTGTGGAATTGTCCACGTACGTCCAGCTCTCGCTGCTCGGGGATTTATGAGCTTTCGGTGGGTCTGAGCTGCCAAAGGTCTCCCAGAAGCTTTGATCTACAGCGCTGTTCTGGTAGCCCTCCCCTGCGCTGTTCTGGTAGCTGTCTCCTTCAGCTGGTCTTTTATGAGGGAAGGGAAAAAACGTAGGAGAGAGAAAAAGCAGGTATAACATAAGCAGCTATAAACATAAAACGATAATGCTACTATCTTTTGTTCAAACATAATCAAGGACAGAGGCAGAAAGGATGGAGGTGCTGCTTAGAATGACATATTCCAACGCATGGATTTTGGTCACAATGAATTTAATCACATGAATTTAACACCTTGGCATGGTGCAGTATTTGCTCTGAGCGTAACATCTGGCATGAACTCTTACAGTGAACTGAGCTTTGGATGTCCCTTTGTTACATGCAGAGGACTTGGAGCAAAGTTTTCCTAAAAGAATCATTTCTTCATATTTAAAATCCACCAACTACTATTATGTTAGAGACAATATATGTAGGATAAAACTGGCTTAAAGAGATACAAAAGACAATAAAATACATATATATACACATACCTTTCAGCATTATCATCTGGTTTGCCGGAAAAGAAGGTGGTGACATCTCGCCAGCTCTTACTTCCAACTCCCTGAACCTAGAAAAAAAGGACACTCCACTCATCTGGATAGAACCAACATCTGCTCTAGCAGTTTGAAAAGCAAAAAGACAACACATCCCCATGCCTTGTTCAAATTAAGAGAACATACTGCATTGAAAAAAAATTCACTCATCAGGTATTAATATTTTTGATCAGGAGTTAGAAGGTTGATGTAAAGAAAATACTTTTGACAGCACCATGCTGCTGCTGGAAGATGTGAGAAGTAGGGCACGTTCAGCTTTTTTCCTATGACTGCCAGTTAAGTTTGAATTCCGTCCTAAGCTTTCTTGATGAAAATGCTGGAATTATTCCTTACATAAACTGCACACTGCAGAAATATTAGTGACTCATAAGAAGAGCATTTCCCAGCTGTTATGCACAAAGTGGGACGGTCAGCAGAAACAGAAGCCAGTGGTTAACTTTTCAGAACTTGTTTCTGTTTGATGCTCCACTTCAGAAGCAACAGAAGCTCAGAAATCAAACAAGCTCCCATTCCATACACTAGGTATCCTGTCACTCGTTTGAAAGCTACCTTGCACTAACAGCAAAAAAACAAATTATGGGGCTTGTCTAGATCTTTGTCTAGTCTAATATTGGTGTTTGGATGTTACCAAGAAGTATCACAACGTATGAGAGTAGTGTTTATACTCCTACTGTCTTACAAAACTGTTTCCACCCATTTTTGCTAGTTTTATTTTGATGCTCAGGGAACAGACCAAAGGTGATGTTCTAGCATAAACAGGACTGCTAGAGGAATTATTTTGTGGAGATGTTGGATTGGTATTGTATTCAAAACATGGATTTTGACGTGACATCAATAGAAGTCACTATTCCAAGTCAGAGACTATGGGTGGGTCCCAGAACTCAAAGTTGCCAAGCTTTAAGCAAAAAGAATATCAAAATAACTTCATTCTGGTACTTGATATGGCTTCTAGTGTTGACTTTCACTGTGCTAGAAAGGCAGACCCTCCTGTGCAATACTACAGAAGTTACCAAATTAGTCATTCCATTCTGCAGGACTCTGTACTTAGCAATTGCAGAGAGCACTTACCACAGTACCAAGCAACGACAGCAAAGAACAAAGGAAAAAGGTGCAAAACGTTAGTAAGTTTAAGGCTACAAATGCCACACAAGCTGTCTCCATATTCTATAGGGGACGTTAACCCTTTATTTGGGACACGGACCCTCTTACAACTCCACATGATGCCCTCAGTGCAGACACGGTGGAAAATCACATCGTATCTGCACAGAGCTTTTCAGCAGCCCAGCACGAGTGCTGCATACGAAGAACAATATTGTCAAATCTTAGCTGAAATCAACACAAGCTGAGACTGAAGCTGCTGTGGGGTCTTCTTTCACCAAAAACACAGATAAGAATATGGAGACTGGCTTGGAATTTGGCCTCCTCAAAGGCAAGCAGGCCACTTCCTACCTTGCTGGCCAACTGTGACACCCCCACGGTGACCTCCTCAAAAATTTTCCCCTCTTTCACCTACATGAATCAAAACATTAGTAAATTAAAGAACAAAATATTTTGACACCTTAAGCTTACTTATGGTAAGAGCTAAAAACAAGAAGAAAAAAGTGAATCAAAATATATTTTCTCCAAAGTTAACAAAATAAAATCCATATAGTCCGTGACCTCTAATGGGGTGTATCTCAGTACTCTGATGTTCACAGGAATTTTCTACTGAAATACAGTGTTTGTGGAAGGCATCATTATTTAGCACTAAGGATTAAAACCAACAACAATCTTAAAAAAATACGTAAACTTGACTTTTATAAAGAATATATTTTAACCTCCCCAAACATTTTTTGAAGGTAGTAAAAACCCAGCAAAATTAAAAACTTACCAGATCTATTTATCATCTTTTATACACGCTGATATAAATATATCTAAACACTCTAAAATCAACTATGGATAATCCTGAGGAATAGGAAACTAATTAGACTTTCCTCCCATGATTTCATACGCAATGTAAAGAAAGCTGAATTAAAAAATGTAATGCAAAAGAAATTAGTTTCCGATATGCTTAAACCATACTTTTCTAATTGAAAATTAATCTATATCCCAAAGTGATGGCAAAGATGGAGAATCTTTGACTAAAAAAATCATTAAAATCAGGTACGACTAGTCTCATAGGAGGACGGACTGCTTTGCTTTTTTATATGCCCCTAACCAGCATCTATCCAGACTAGTATAACCTGTGCTTTCCAGTGCTTTCCATGCAGTGGTGTTGGAAGTGCTACCAGCTGCATGTTAGTGGTCATTAGTAAAAGGAAGACAAATGAAGCCTACTATGGACTATTTCAGCTTCTTAGAAGAAATACAGTAATTAGAATAACTAATCAGAATACTGCTTCAGAACATACTTTGCTCATGACTGCATAAAAAACTTAATATTAAGGTATTACTGTATGATTTTTAAAAGAATACTAAAAATGATTGCAAGAACATATTATTTGTTAATAAACTGTCGCTGTTCATTTTAAACATATACTGTTGCTCCAAGTTCTCCTGCTCCTCCCGTGGCAGCAGACTGAGGCTCCAAGAGGCTGGGCTGAATTAAAGGGGGGCTGGCAGGTACATGGGGGAAACACTTGGAATGCAATGCTCAAATATCTTACTAATAAAAATGTCTGTTTATGAGTGATTACTTCATCTATTTAGGGTATATTTTCATCTTGCCCACTTTTCCTTTCCTGGATAATGATACCTATGGAAAATATCTAATGGAGAATGGGTGTGAGAGGCAAAATTCTTGCAGGTGTAGGAGACTGGTAGGGGGAAAATATGTCCCATTAACATTTCCTTGCTATCATATTAACCCTGAATTATTGCATATTTCCCCTCTGCTATTGGGCTAGCATACAAAAACAGAAGGATGCATTGACAAACTGGACAGTTATGATGGGAGGAAATAATCACTCCCCGAGGCATCATAATCATGTTCTGCAAGTAATTTACTAGTTCCAAAGTTACCTTTTCCTGTGCAGGTTTGAGAACATTTTCATTTAATGTCTGACCTAACTCTGATGCCTATTTAAAAGCAAAACAAAAACAAGGTCAGTTATATTTTCCTTTATATATATAAAAAATATACACAGCCAACATTCTCTGCAGATGAGTTCTTAGCAGTATCTCCCAAACACTGAAAGCCTTAAGCTGTGATTCGCACAAGCAGGATGAGCTGGAAGCACACACAGTACAGTGCTGCAGACACTTTGCAAAACATGGAAAGAAAATAAATTTAAAGACAGATGCACATGGCCACAGGTTGTGGGAAATGCCCGGAGCCCAAGTCAAGTCTGACCTTCCATGGCAAGCAGCATCAATGGTTCAATCAGCAATAACCTGCAAGGCAGCCCCTTGCTGACACTTGCAGCTCAATAATTGAGAAAACAAACCCTCTCTGTCTTTACTTTTTCTAATTCTTGGAGGTATTCATAAAATCAGCCCTTTTCAGCTGCAGTTTTGCACCAGTTCTTCTGACTTAGAGGGTTGCTGTCATCTATTAGTAACAATCCAGCCAAATTGCCTCTGTTTCTAGGCAATTTAAGAGTTAGTTGTGACAG
The DNA here is from genome assembly GCA_032273925.1 of Rhynchotus rufescens. Taxonomy (NCBI): domain Eukaryota; kingdom Metazoa; phylum Chordata; class Aves; order Tinamiformes; family Tinamidae; genus Rhynchotus; species Rhynchotus rufescens. The sequence goes on along the minus strand of JAVCKT010031082.1, from coordinate 6,533 downwards.
ATGATTTTTGTCTTTTTTATGGCTCTAGGTTTGCATAGGGAAGAAACTATGAAATGCAGATGTCCTTAACAATCCAGAAAAGCAGATACGTGAGTGTTGTACTTTAGAGGCTGACTTACAAAAATGCAAGCTGCTATCACAAAATGATTTTCATAAATCATTTTTATGACAAGGAGAGCAGGGCTTGCAAGTGCTTCACAGAAAAATCATTTCTTCCCCTACTACCGTAATAAGCCTGTAACAGTTGCTTTTTTTCAGTATATTCTACTAATTTCTGAATTATTCCACCCATTAGTCCAAAAGAGCCAATTCCTGCGAAGTGAAACATGTAAACATCTTTCTTCTCCAGATTCCCAGCTGTCTACAAAGCCTTTTCCTTAGGGAAAGGGCTGCTTGGATCTGCATCTGCCCTCTACCCAACCAGCATCAGCTCCAATCCTTGCACTCCTTAACAATCCAAAGGTTGTTTAAGATGACAAAGGGTAGATGTAACCCCATTCCTCTATCTAAAGAAACATAAAGCAAATCTCACAGGACTTCTTCTCCAGGAAGTAAGACTAAGGTGGTGTTCATGAAAAACAAGAAAAGGAATTAAATAGGATTCTCCAAAATGAAAAAAAAATCTCACCAGAGTGAGAAGCTGATAAATTAGCAGTTTATCATATGTAATAAGCCTAATACACTAAGTCTTATAGTTGAGGAGTGCTAAGTGAAGCCATTGCTAGACTGAGGGAAAATTCTCACATAATCCTATTTACTCAACCATGCTACATAATGAGGTTTTTCTTACTGCCTGTGAACACCACAGTTTTATTCTTGGTGTAGAGCATTCCTGAATCACAAATGCAAAAAGAGTCTCTGATATCATCAGTGCTTACAAGAAGCATGCGCAGAAGCACTGAAGGTTTTCTGGGAGCGCAGAGCTTGGAGATCTCTATCCAATTTAACCTATTTTAACCACGTTGGACAAAGCATCACTGTATGAAACAACGTTATTCTAAACAAATTTGATGTAAGGCAAAAGAGAGAGCTCGAGAGCAAATGCACATATTTAGCACGAACAGTGACAAGGAGTCCATGCATGAGAACATATGTGAGGGCATTACCGGCTCTGGCTGCTGCTTGGAGCCCCAAAACTTTACCCGACAGCAAAAGAGAAGAGCAAGGAAGGTAGAAGAAGCAGCTTTTAGCAAGACTGGAAGCATTTTTTCCAGGCAAGTTAAGTAGCACAAACCTTTTTTGAATTTTAACATCTACTGACAAGACAAGCCATGAATACATTTGATGAGTGGCCATCAAATACACTTTTATATCATATATTGATTATAAGAGATGTTAAATCTGTGCTACAGACCAGATGTTTCAGGAATAAAATTTAAGCTATGGTGACAGGGCTAAGATTCTAGAGCAAAGTGTTGCTGAGAATCTTGTCAGTAGTTGTGAGCTTTTACACTTAATACTGTATTTACATAAGCATATTAATGCCAATAATACTAAAGAACCATTTTCCAAAAGCCAAACAAAGTGAAAAAGGAAGAAAAAAGAAAGTGTAGAACACTCAATTTTTCTTACATAAGCCAAGCAGCAAATTTTAAAGCTTGTTAAGTATCACGTTTGTGTGCTTTCACAAGACTTTTTGGGTAATTCTGCAAAACATGCACAAATTTGGCTTGCTATGAGGAGTACTGATACCCTATAGCAAACACTCGTTTGATCGTCACCTCCTGCAGCTTTACATTTTTGGGAACTATGGCATCTTATGCACACGAGGGGCATGCTGGGCTAACGCTGTGCACACAAAAGGAGGCCCAGTGCAAAAGTAATTTTCCCTATATGTCCTCTCTCCCTCAGAGCATTTGCATGTGAAGAATCCTGTTTTCTAGATTTCTACATTTTAATTTTAAACTTCTCAGTGCTCACAGATCTTGCTAGTGCCAGAGCTCTGTATCATTCAGGTCTGACTGTCTTTTAATCTTATTTTTAAATTGAGCATTTTTAGAATGGTCACTTTTTTTAATAAATAGAGGCCAGTTAATTTAAGAATATTAAGTAGCCTGCACTCGTAATGGACTATTAGAATTTAGCAGTGGAATGATGACTCGCATTCCACTGGATAACCTAGAGTACTACTTCAGACACACCACATTTATGCTTCACAAAAATAAAATGACTTGCATATTTTATGACAGCAAACATGAATTACAGCATTTAATTCCACTGCCTATCAAATACTCCCTTAAATGATGTAAAAGCAGAGCTACCATTATTTGTTTTATGCTTAATATGCCCAGGAGCGTTGATCTCGATCCCCACGGAATTATCCCCAGGGATAAACACACTGGTCTTCTGATGATCAAATCTAAATCAACAGGTGCAGGCAAACGCATGACAGTTAAAGCCAATTTCTATGAATAATGCACAGTTAAACATATAATTCAATCACCTTTTGACTTGCTTGAGATCCAAATCTGGTAGCCTGTGGAAAGCAAACATATTAAAATTAACTAAAGGCTTTCTTCCTAGTAAAAACACATTCAGAAATGCTGTATGGTCCTTTCCAAAATGAATAAACCTTTGCTAAAATTTCACTTTGAAGGGGCAAGATCCACATTAATTCCTTTAGTATCCCAGATCATATGGTGAAGCATCATTCTCAATTCAACCTAAGTAAGAGAGGCTCCTCAGTCCAGGTCAGGCCTAGGTGAGCCCACATAGACAAGTATCAAAATTTGTGTCTCAATGTACACTTAAGTCTTTTTTTAAGTTCCATTTTCTTTGGTGACACTGTTAAGGACACCTTGCTTATATTTCAGAGCACTCAAAGTTTGCTTAGTCTCCTCAATCTTGCAAGAATTACATTAAAATATATTGTATTTACTTACACCCTCTTTAGCAGCTGAAGCAATCTTGCTAGCTCCAGTTGTAAAACTGCTCCATCCCTGTAAAAGAAAGAGGAAATATAGTACCCTATATTGATTATTTACAATTATTATTCATAATGTTCACTAATGTATGGTAAATTAAGTCAAAATGTTATTTAATACTGTTTGCCCTGTAGTCATAAGAACTACCCACCAGGGAGAATAAAAATCATAGGTCCCCACTGAACTGCAATATTGTAATAAACTTCCATTATTTGCTTGAATACAGAGAAGCAGCAAAACATCAACTAGCTTTACACTCTATTAAGATAAATATTTTCTCTCCACCTTAAAATACATACTTTTTGGCCATGTCTGTAAAGTATCTTCTAGTCTCTCCTCAGCACGTACATAATTTCTTTTTTTTACTAAAATACAAAATTTGTGTTTCTACGAAATTATGTAAAAACACAACATGGAGTTTAGTGTGGATATTCACATGTATTCCCCCAAGATGACACAAAATAAAGGGGTACCTCAGGTCTCAGAAACCTTTGGGCATTTCCTTACCGAGTACAGTGATGACATGGCATTATTCAGGAAGTCATCTTCCTTTTTTGGAGGTGTTACTGTGTTCCCAAATCCCACGTAGCGATTCTCTTGGCCACTACCATAAGAAAATGAAGTGATATTTGAAGATATGAGTGGGGGGGGATAGAGGGAGAAAACAAACAACACAGTGTCATCAATGCCTCAGTTTTATCCAATACTCTAAATATACTAAAGACTTCCTAGTTTGAAAGTCATTATAGTAACAATTTGATTTACAGGAACATTTTTCAAACAGTATTGAAACATTTCCCTTTTAAACAAACGCATTAAAAGGCATCTTCCTTCACCTCTCCCCAACCATATATTATCATTTTTTTAAAAACAGTAAACAAGATAACTGTTTACCTAGGCCAAGTGAATCAGAATCAGTTATGCAGCTGTAGCATAACATCCTGGTCTATGCTATGCTGGAGGACAAGGCACACAAAACATCAGCTCTGTAAATATTACATTACCCTTGATAGGAGTTGACATCATCATTTAACCAGTCTTCAAATGCTTTGTCAGATGAGGCAGTTGCACTCTGAGATTGTCCAGCAGAAGTACTGAAAGAAAAGATTTTAAAGAATCAAACTGTATAAAGCAAAATCCACTAGGTCAGCACTGCAATTTGTCATGCATAATCATAAAACAGGTGCAGAATTGATTATTTCTTTGATCTGTCAAGTAGCGAGCCCTAATGTAACCACTAAAAGCCACTGGAGTACTGAATGAATAAAGCAACAGTAGACCCAAACACAGACAGTGTTACTCAGTGGCCCACTGAACTTGCTGGATCATGGCCAGGCACAAAGCACTTGTTTTTCTGATTTACGATTGCTTAGATTGTTTCTTAATCGCAAACAATAACACACAGGCATGCAAAGGCAGAAAAACAGGGCTGCTGCATTCAAACCTTGATGCACTAATAGCAATTAAATTCATGCAGAAAAGACTGTCAGCTCCAGTTTTGTGATTGACTATTGAAGAAAAGCAGCAGTTAGGTCTGGGTGTGTCAGTTAAAGCATGACCGACACACACTGATGTCAGGTGCACTGCAAGGCAAGAAGCCAAACAGAGCTTGCACTCATTTTCTGCTCCTGCTCACTTGTCTCTCTCCACCACAGTTCTTTAGATTCAGAAAAGGCTGAGAGGAAGGGGGATTGATTACAGAAATTCAGAAATTAAAGCTCTGCTACAGCAGATTCTTTAACTTTAGCAAAAAAAAAAATGCTTGATAAAAAGAGAGAGTTTGATTCTGCTACTGTAATATGAACAATTGGATAAAAAGAATACATACCGATGAGCCGACGAGAGGGACGTTTTGGGCTGTGGTGGTGTCCAGTTCTTTGCAGGAGATGTTTCAAGGGACCACTCCTTGCCTTCAGCTACAGTTGCTACCTGAAAGTGGTAGGAAAAAGATCAGAACGTCAGGGTCCAAGTTTTCATGCAAATTCATATTAAAAAGACCTATGCAGTACAAAAGACTTCTTTGCCTTCATTAAGATATTCAAGATACTCTGCCTTCAACCAGCAGTTTCTGAAATCAACCAAATTCTAGAGAGTAGTGGGATAGCACAGATGAGAAACTCCAAAGCTGTAGGAACACTCTGGTAAGCATGGAATGTAACGTCTCAATGCTGCAATGGCAGGGGCAGCATCAAAACTCAGTATTTTGGTACAGTCTCCCACCATCTAATTTCAAATATTTTGACATTTCACTTTTTGAAGTTTGCAAAATCCTCAAAATAATAATGCCATTACATTAATTAATGTATTTGTTCTGCCTGTCCTGTCTGTACTAAACCGTTTAATTTGCTACTTTGTAACCATATACAAATAAGATTTAATCAGCAAGCTTTTGTATTAAACTGTACTGTTGAAATAGCAAATTATTTACTTAAAAATTAAACCAGCTCCCCAGTCTACCTAGTCACAGCAAATCACATCAATGAGAAACTAGCCCAAAGACCAAAAAGAAAGTTTCTAAAGAAATAAACTATCAAAAGCAACACCAAAAGACCCTATTCTTAATTAATAGTTGAAAAGAGTATCTCCGAGACTCATCCTTTCCAAGAATCATTGCAGACCTTCACACAGTTGTTGCTTTTTTAAGTGCTTATGAGGCAGATGACAGCAAACACTGCTATTCAAATAGATTTACCTGATCTCTAAAAAGAGCTGCAGCTTTGCTGTTGTATTTCTCTTGCAATGACCAGCAAGGATCGTAGTCATCTTGAGACTCCAAGAACTCTCGAAATTTGCTGTTACCTCCAGCCTTCATTTTCTCCAGCTCAATATCTTTCCATTTGTCCATAGTTACAGAGCGGACAAAACTGAAAATTAGTTAAAAAATACAGCATGTTATGCCATATCCTGCTATAGGAGCAGAAACTAATATTATTGCAACTCATCTTCAAGAGAGAGGCACAGACAAGAGGGCACAGAAAGGTTAGAATTGCTCTCAAAGCATAGGAAGAAAGAGCCTCGCAACCAGGTCAAATTCTCACTGAAATAATCTAAAAATCATGCCTATAGAGGCAATTAAAGGAGATGACCAATGGAGGACAACTGGCAGGAAAAAAAAGCAGCTTTCCTCTACAAGCGTGGAAATTGACTTAACTCAGCTTTTCCCAACTTTTTTATCCTGGATTTTTTTTTTTTTCCCCAAGGTTACACTTAGGGGATCAGCAAGGATACCTCATGTCCCTTCCTTTCCCTCACTCCAAGCTTCTCCTCATAAAGACCATCAGGCACCTGACAGCTCAGCTGTCTGAAGTAGCTACGCTGTACCCCGTATCATGACCTTATCCCAGGGTGCATATGACCCCAGTTAACATCTTGGCTTTGTTTTGGGCTATAAATTCTTGCTACTGCTCATTAAACTACATTAGAAAAGTGCTCTATTGTTAATGTTTCAATCCAAATCACAGAAAAAAAAAATGAGACATTATCCTCAACAAGGCTTTATAAAACTTATATCTTGATTTATTTCTGTCTTTTTGTCCCTAAATCATTGCCCTTCATCAGATTTTCCTTTGTCTCAATACTTTGTATTTTTTTTTTATTTCTACATATATT
>JAVCKT010031077.1:0-10474 GCA_032273925.1 Rhynchotus rufescens | reverse complement strand
CGTTTCATTTAGGAAAATTGCTTATTTTAATCCTAAACACTGTTTTTGCTGGCACAGTACATGGGCTCTGTTTAATTCCTGGAATATATACACCTCTGTGACGCAGAGCCCACGTTTCTGAAAGTACAATCTTTGCCTGAATTTAAGCGATGCAAAACCGCCTTCAAAATTCAAAGCCCCCCAAAACAGCTATAAGTAGATAACCAGAAGAGTCAGTGAAGCTCAAAGCAAGATCTTTAGTTTTATTATATTTTATATATATGCATAAATATGTATAAATAAATATATAAATATATTTAAATTTACTAAATTTTATACATATTATATTTATACTTGGTTTTATTTTAGGTTTCTTCTTGCAATATGTTTAGTACTCTATATCTCTGTAGAAACTAATGGGAATTAAGTATTTTTACTACATGCAAGAAATAGTTATAATTTGGGAATCTGCCATCTAATTAAGTACTGATTAGCAGTAACTGATGTTGAAACACTTATGACTAAATTTTGCTGCCTGTTTTACGTAGTTCAAGTTTAACTGTGTCTTACCTGCACGGAATCAAAGCATAGTAAGATGAAGCCTTCAGTTCCACATCTGTCTTTCATTCCCAAATCATGTTGACAGCAACAAACCAAGGTGTTTCAGAATATGAAATGTGAAAAGTCAAAGCCAAGTTTCCCATAGCTTTCCTCCTATGCAAACTATTCCTGGAAAGAATAGTGTAGGCAAGTAAAAAACCATAATCACACTGCTGGGCTTGCTAGGCTTTCAGCTTGCTAGGCTGCTGAAAGATACTGAAACACTCTAGTGACTGCTGGGAAGCAGAAGGATCTAAATGTAACAGAAGTCAATAACAGAAAAAAAAAACCCTCCTATGAGACTACAAAGACTCTGTTGTACACAATACATAGAAGTTGCAAGCTAGAAGCAAGGAGTCTGGCCTGTCATGTTTCTCTAGATTGCTTAAATAGCCTGACTTTAAAATCCATATGACTACAAGAACTTGCAGCATGTTTTCTTCACCTCCACTGCCCAGCCACATGCACACTGCAGCACACCGTCTTCTCAGACCCGTAATGGAAACAACCAAATGCATTAATAGTCAAATAACTGAGCTACTGCTAATAATCCCCACAAAATAGATAAAAATCTCAGACACAAGAGACTAAAAAGTAGAACAGAGCAAAGTTGTTATTGTTTTCAAAGAGATAAACCTGCTGACAGCACTTTGCAAATTATGAGCATAACATGCTGATGGCTCAATGATGATGCTCAATCGTGATAGAAAGTAAGTTTCTAATAGCAAGTGAAGGCATCATGATCACTGTGAAGTTTAAATTGACTTGTGCTCTTCAACAGCTTGATGTGCTATCAGTGTTGCCCTTTGAAGTTTTATATTTCTTCTTCGGTTTTAACCCAGCGTTTAGAGCAAACAGGATGCTAAAGGTAAGATCTGTTTGAGAGGGATGGCTAACATGTAAGTGCCTTTAAACCCCAATGGAAAGTTGTTCATAATATTTAAGATTAAGGAACTTTAAAGTTGGAAATCTGTGTTTAAAAAATGTGTTTTGTGATTGACTCATTTGTTTCCATTATTTAAATTAAATTTATTAAAGTTCTTACATAACTTTCAAAGATCAAAAACATTAGTTTAAAAGTTGTCAATATCTCAAAGTAACTGCAGTGCATTTTCCTCTTCTTTTACCCCTCTGTCAGCATGTCCCCTTCTGGTGATATTAAGCACCTTAATGTCAGCTGCTGAAAAGCAAAGAAGGGAATATTTAATATAAGACACTTAATAAGCACAAACCCAGTTTTGTTATTGAATCCAAAGATGTGTGTGTGTGCCATGGAGAGGCTGTGAAGGGGTTAGGCATCAGCACTCTTCCTCCCTCCCCTTCCTGCTACCTTGCAGGCTGCTCTGTGGCTAAATACATTCCCTGCATGGAGAAGTAAGAATTCTGAGAATAAAGGCAGGACAGATTTCAATTCAGCTTTCAACAAAAATTCAAATCAGAACCGAGTCAGTATGAAAAAATGAAAAGTGAAGCAGGACCCAGTGCTCAGCAGGCAAATGTGTACTGCACAGAAACACAGAAAAGGCACATGGGAATAGTAAGAGCTAACACTTAAGGTAAAACTAGAAATAATTTGAGAAATGCAATACAGCAGCAAATGTTACTACATGACGTAGTCTAATGTGGGGTTGCTGATAAATATCATCATTAGCTGAAGAATTATTGGAACTGTAGAAAGAAGGGAAAGGGGATTTTTTATGTGTAATTATCTCTGCTAAAATTGCCCTCACAAATAGGTACATTTGAGGAAGTGAATTCATTCAGCAGCAGCAGCCTGACCAAAACAGTGACGTTATCTCTGTGATCAATACCAGAAACAATATTTAATTCAGTGCTCATCTTCTCTTTGCAGTTCCTCTTTAAGTTAAATGTTCAAAGAAAGTGACTACTGACTCAAAGAAGGAGTACAAAGAAACTGTTCAAAAAAAGACTACTGACAAATCCTTTCAAAATGTATATGTGAGCCAGTGTCAGGAATTTTAGTAAAATCTCTATGATAAAGAATCACAGTTGGATTACTTTCTTTTGTTTTCCATTCAGCATAACACATTCTTTGAGTTTAATGATCGGTTGGAAGCTATCCTGGATAAAGCCTACATCTACAGGTATGTGCTCAGTAGACCCTGTTGCATGCAAAGCTTGGCACAGGATGCCCTTCATTTGATCCCAGGAACTGTCAGCCAAAGGCTGGACTGAAAATGATGAACTGCTCATTTTAGGTTTTTTTAAAATGTTTGTTTTTATTGTAAACTTGCAAATAATAAATGTGATGTTTCACTCATATATGAAATCCTGTTAAGTTCGGATGGCCTATTTGAGTATATAGGTTACTTTCAGACACAGGTTTTAGCAAACCAGAGATCCTGCCAAAATTTAGCTAATGAAAAGTATCAGACAGAAGTTTCTTGAATGAAGAAGGGTAAACTCATAGTTTCCTAAGGTTGTTCACAGCAGTGCCAAATCCTCAGTAGCCACTCGCTTGCACTTCACAGAAGCTGTGAGTTCAATCCTGCATCAAATATGCTCTCATCCTAAACCTGGCATATGCAGAAACGTGATCCTCTATGTCCTTGACTAAAACTGGAATGAGAACAGTGTCTGTCCCCTACACTATCGTATTTTTATCTTTTCCATGGACCAAAACAACCACTGGGGCAGCTCAGGTGGTTCGTGGCCGTGAGCATGGCAAGCTTCCTAGCTGCCTCAGCAGACGCTGCTGCTGGGACCCTGTGTCTGTCCACTCTGTCTCCCTTACTGCCCTCCACTGCCTAACAGTGTCGTCAGCTCTACTCCATCCTATACAATACACACTTTTTCCCTGTTCCAGTTCAAAGGCATATGCTGTTCCTGTGCTACTGTAGCAGCAATAGGAATCTGGTTTTTTAACATCTCATTCTGTTCCAGACATTATTGCCTTTAAATGGTAACCTTGGGATTCTTACACTGCAAATTAGATATTTTATGAGATTTAGAAACTGTAGTTAAATTTGAAAAAGAAAACATTATCTGGTTTGTATATATACCTGCTAAATTAAACAAAGCTTAGATGTCTGAAAGGTCATCTAAATTAATTGTTTTGCTGACCTCCACAAACATTATTCTTATGTTGCCATCTCCTTTCACTGATTTATGATTTTTCTGTCTTGTTGTAAGAGCTCTGTAATTTCCACAACACAGAGAAATTGTTTTTCAGTTTCTGAATCACTGGCTCATGTTTTTCTCCAATTTCTAATCTAATTAAAAAGAATGAGTTTTCTTCTTTGTTTTGCTTATACTTTGTAATTTCTTCCTAATTACTCTTTATTACTTTTATTTTTTAATCTAACTTAGCAATGTTATTAGGGATTAGATAACACTACGTGGCATAGGTGCTCAATGTGTAATAAATCTAGTTTTAATATTTCAGACAGCAAAATGGATATAGAAAAGTCAAGGGAGTTGTGCATAAAGTAAATAAAAGCTAGATCTTTAAACATACTCCAGCAACTGCTTGCCCATTCAAGTCCATAGGGGCAACCATAAAAAAAAAAAAAAACTCTCCTGTTGCTTAATCTTGTGGTACTTAAGTTCCCAACAAACAGCCTTTTTTTTGCTAGTTGACACGAAGATGTTTAAACTGCCTGTTGTTCCTAGGAGAATTCTGGTTCAAGCACAAGATCCAGAAGGCATGAAATAAGATCTCAGATAAAGCATTCTCCACTGTAGCACAACAGTAAGCCTGAGCCCACACATATATACTCACAACATACTGCAATTCTCTTTATAAAGAGGCACCTAAAGAACAAAACAGTTGCTTTCAAACACCCATGATTATCCACTTACCCTGGATTGGACTTGAATTTTGAACTCGTGAATCTTTTATTCTGAGTCAATACTCTGAAAACTAGTTTATGACTTATTTACTGTTATTTACACTATCCATCACTTAGTTGTGATTGTATTACTCTTCTTTCTCATCTTTTTGTTTTAGAAAATGGAAGAAAACTCATTTGGGTGTCTGAGTTCAAAGGCAATTCATCCTATCTGGGCGAGTTTGTACGCCTATGGCTAGTCGAGTCAGTCAGAGGAGGCTTCTATGAGAGCAGGTCTAGTTCCTACACCTGAAGCATGATGAAATGTGGCATGCCAGGTAGTATGATCTAGCCAGGATCACAAATGCAGCTAGCTATAAATCTAGTAAAACTGATTGCTTCTGAACAGTTTGAACTTCCTCTGCATTAAGCAGCATATATGGTATAAATGGTAAATGGTATCTTTGCACAATGAGACTTTGTTGGATACACAGCAGAAGCAAGCCAAAATAATTGCTAGCTCATAAAATCTGATGATTCTTTTTCATCATACGATCCTTCTTTTGTCTAGCCGACATCATTTTCAACTATAGATGAAAATAACTCTTCTCTGTATGGCTGGTGACCCCAGATAACCCTATTTGACATCTCACTGACAAAGAGCTTTGTAAGCAACCTGCAAGAGTTGTTTTTGGCAGTGCTTTTGGGAGCAGCAGTAAGCACCTGCATCTGCACCATAAGGATAGGGAGAAGGATGACAGGGACTAGCTGCTCCAGGAGGATATTTTGTCCCATTAGCACCAGGCAGCACAGCACTGTTCCCCAGCTTCTGAAGGAGTTGTCAGGCAAGGCAAGGATTTTACTGCAGACTGCAATGACTGTCTGTGGCTGAAAAAGTTCAAAATGATGGAGTATTTTTCTGGAGATCAACTCGAGACTCACCCCCGAAGTTGGCACTAAGGTTTAGAAGCCATCTAGAAAATTACTATCTCAGATAAATGCCAGAAAAATAGTTAGCCAGTTTTATATAAACGAGTTGATTTTTAGGGCTGTAATGATGGAAGTGTTATTAAGTGTCATTAAATGGCAGAAGGCTTTCCACTCTTAGTAAAGCTTCGGCAGTTTTGCAGTCCCTCATTGCACTGAAGCAACTGAAGTTTTGCAGTCTTATTTTTTCCCTAAGATTTCTGAATTTATAAATAAATAAGACTTTATAAAATTATTTATAAATAAAATATTCAAAGTCTTCATTGACTATTTTGGTAATGGTAATTGCCAATATTAATATGAGATATTTCAAAAAAGTTCATTCTGATAATCCATAGAAGCTGCAGTGTATTTCTTGAATGTAAAAATGAGGATTTGCTTTTGTGACATGAATGATGTTGACATTCCCCTTGTTATTCTGTGAGATGCCACTTACCTTTTGCTACTCTGGCTGCTGAAACCTCATGCTAAACAGTGGGATCATAGAAGAACTGTTTATCTATTGCCCACATATCTGCATGCTGACAATAGGCTTACATTTGAGAGAGTGAAGGGCAGATGGTGAGATCTCTCATGAATAGGCTAGAGACCATGAACTGTACCTGCCTTGAATTTTAACTGTTTAATGCACAAAATTTATGTCTCATTGAGAACTGAAAGGCAGAAGTTCAGAATTTCCCAAGATGTCCCATTCCTTGTCCGTGACCAGGCATCACTTTTCCTCTATTTCATTTTTTATCATACTGTGTCCTAGAGCACTGATCCTGCTCCTGATCCTGAAGCAGTGTTTCCCTATAACCTGCTTCGGATTCTTCTCTTTCTCTCTTCTCTAAGAAATTCCCACTTTAGCCTAGTTTTCTGGAAAGAGGTAGAAATCTGCCTCAAATTCATCTTTTGTTCCACTTTTTCCCCCATAGGTCTTCCAATATTTGGTGGTCAGGAAAATGCATGTCCTAAAAAGTCTGTTTTGCTCAGAAACGTATTTCATCAGAAACCCACCCCCAGGGATTCAAGCATAAGTGCAGGACTCAGTCAATGTTACTGTATCACTAGCTCATATTGGCTCTTTACTGTTCTCACTTAGCAGACCTACGGAAACACAGCTTTTGTGAAGCAGATCATTTCTGACCTCAGACACTTTTTGGCTTTTGTTCAAAACAAGATTAGAGTCTATCTTGTAACGAGTTTTGGTGAACTTATTAATTTGCATCCTCCAGTCTCATGAATACAATTTCATCTTTTTGTAAATATTCATAGGCAGTTAAATAAGTAGGTTATGGAATCATCAGGGGAGCATAACCCTGCATGAAGCATTTAGGAAAGTTATTTGTTTGACCATGGAAGGACATGAGAGACAGGTAACTGACAGATATTTTTTCACAGAGTTAATGCAGTGAATTAACCACTTAGTGGATGCTTAATATAAGCACTGTTGAGCCAAAAAAGCAAAGGATTCCATATTAAAAGGATATTAATATTAATTCCATATTAATTCCATATTAATTTCATATTAATTCCATATTAAAACACAATCTCTTTGTTCATCATCAAGCAATTTGGAATTTGCTTACTTTCACAGGGTCATTCGAACAACTGGATACTTGTTGTTTATCTTGCACATTAACGCATGCCTTTATTACTGGGCCTCGGACTACGAAGGACTTGGCAGCACTAAATGGGTCTACGATGGAGAAGGAAACATGTAAGTCCTTGTCGTCTGAAAGATTTGCTCCTTCCTGCCTCCCTCTTTCCCCCGACTTTGTTTGCAGGGTATGCCCTTATTCTTATGAGGGCTTGCACAGCAAACTTCCAGCACTGTAGCTGCTGATTAGCAGCTTTCATAACTAATGAATACTTGGGGGGCAGGTGCAGTGAATAATCAGTTTACCACTCTCAGTTTTTATAGGTTTGTGAGTCAGCGCTAAGCACTAATTTAATTAAACATTTAGAAAGTATCAGGGGTCATAAATTAAACTTAGTGATTACATATACACATGGGAAGTGTTAGAAGGATGGCGGAACAATCCCTTGAAAGCATCAGAGGTGGAGATGTTTTTTCTGTGACACAGCACTATGTCATTAAAATGCAGCATTTTATTCCTGCTAAACACCGCAGTGATTGGTCTGAAAAAATTCCATTCACTGACTCTGATCTCTGGAGCGGGTCATGCTTAAATATGTGATGAAGAAGTTCTCCAGTGAAAAGGAGGGGCTATTGGCACACTTTCCCACAAACTTCTCATGACAGCAATGGGCTTGGAGCCAAGCAAGAAATATTCTTTAAGATGATGGAAAAGAAGAAGAAGAAAATAACAAAGTCCTAACGTGTTGGGGTTTTTTTTGTGTGTAATAATGTAACAATATATCTAGCAGGTTCAGATGTATGAAAATATTTGCATTTCTTTCAAAGACTATAAGCTCAATTTGTTCATTAATTACATTCTTTGCAAAGGGACATATAATATGAAACTGGTGACATAAATCACCCTTTAAACATTTTTTCATAGTTTATTTCAATAGCTTAGATATATGTTCTTTTTGCTTATGATTTTGTCAGGCTTCATAAGCCAACTGGGAAGTCACTATTTTGAAGGGAAAGAAAACGGCCTTTGAGAGCGTGTAAAGTGGCATTGGTTTTTGAATAATTATGTTCTATCTCAAAAAATTACATGGTTGAAGTTTTCACTCCCCACAAAAACACACAGCTTGTAATCAGTATTACAAACTGTAATTGTATCTGTAATCAGATATCCAGGTAAGCAGGCCCATGGAGCTCTGAGGGAATACTTATATGTGTAAAGCTATACATCAGTTGTTATTTGTAAGCTCCATATTGATAGGAATGTGAAAAAAATAAAAAAGTGAGGAATTAATTTTTATTATAGTCATTCTATTAATGTAATTTTTATAAATACTAGCTTCATAATTAAAAAAGTAAGTAAAACAGAGAAACACAAAAGAACTCTGAAAGCAGAATGCCTCCTCAATCTTTTGTTTTTTCTGTTCAGAGAAGACTAAAAAGCTTACAAATAAAGTTTTTCTATTTATCATGGGCAGGGATGTTACATTTCTCTCACAGAATCAACTGGTAGAAATGATTTGCTAAGTTGATCAGAGCCACTGTGGTTGTGTCCAAAGGCAGGGGTCAGGTTGCTTAACAAATATTTTGTGGTACCCTTTTCCTGAGGAGAAAGAAGATTTTTTCAAATGATATAACACTGAACTCACATTTGATTTAGGGCAGCATTATTATAAATAATAATAAATTGATAAAAAAAACTAGTAACTCAAGCTCTGGTTAAAAGTGAGATGTTGAAATAAAACACCTACCATAATAATCCATACAGGCCTCTAACTCATTAGTCTGCCTCAGCTTGACATTAGTTGATAAATGCATGCAGCTACTGTTTTGCCCATACATTATTGCATACTATAATATATGATCTCATGTTCATGGTATCCTATACATTATCCTGTGCATCTCATAAAATAATAGCTTGGTATCTTGTAACAACAAGATTAGGCTACAGAGGTTACAGTTAGAGAATCAGGCATTATGTGTTATCTGATGTTGATATTTAGGGATCTTTTAAAGACAGACATTTGTGTGAACATCAGTTATGACCGAGATTGGCTGTGGATTTCGAATCATCAGATAAGATGCTTCTAGGTATCTTTGTCTCTGTGCAAAGCAGGAACCAAGTACAGGGAATAATCTGCTGACAAAGGTGACCAGAACTGCAGTATGTACTATGGTACAGCAATACAGACAATTTCCTTTCATACAGCAAACAAGAGTTGCCAATATTTGAAGCAAAATGTCTATTGGTCTCATATAGATTGGGACACCAATAAGACAAACACAGCTTTTTAGCTGATTTTACAAAGAAAGTTAGCATTTTTTATAAATAATATTGCAGTGGTCTCAGATTACATTGATCCCAGGCAAATGGACTAGCAATAACTTAGTGACATTCATATTACAATCCCTACTATGTCTATGATCTCTAGAGGTCCCTTCCAACCTTGGATATTCTGTGATTCTGTGATTCTGTGATGTCCATAAAATCTTGCTGGTGATGGTCAAGAGCAGTTCTAAAAAAAATTCAACACTTCTAGGTTCTTTTTTTTTCCCCTTTCTTTTCCAGGCTAAAATGAAGAATATGCAGACAGCAATTCCTTTAATCAGTTTGATCATATGTATGTTCCTGAGCAGCCATACTAACTGGTGAAGTTTCAATTTATAACTAACAGATGTAGCAAAGCATTCAAATCACAAGCAAAATTACTAAAGTACTGCTTTGGGAAATTATTGTTAGCTGCATTGTTTTCCAGCTTGTGTTCAGACTCTAAAGTGTTAGCATTAGTCCAAAAAGGGTTTAAAGTCTCTTGTATGGCAGCCATCAATCAAAGCCACTAAGTTGAGGAACAGAGGAGAGTCAAATTCACCACCCTGCAGCATAACAAAATTAGCCACACAGTATGTTCCCAGCCTCCAAACTGCACTGATGAGATTATTTTGCTGTATCACTTATGAGGTATAGCCAGGACGGCAGCCCTCAGACTCTCTTAATAAAGAATAGCATTACAGGCAAAATGCCTTAGGTGCAGACCTTAGGTGCCCTAAGCAGCAGGATAATAAAAAGTTATAGCTCCTAGTCAGAGCTTGCTGAAAAATTAGGTCTAAATTAGACCAAAGCCAAACCCATGGAGTTCTAAGGAAGAGACTGGTTTCCCCAGCTCCTTAGGATAAGGGACAGATCCTCCAGAAAGTTTTTCAAAGCAGGAATCTAACATCAATGCTCTGAATTCTCCCATGGAATTTTATCTGATGGAATTATTCTCCAGAATATCTATCAATCAAAATAGCTTTTTGCATCCTAATAATTTCTCTAGAGTTTCTCTGTAATATGTTGTCTTCTTGCTCTGGGCACAGAGCTATCAGACATCCGAAATGCCAGAAGATGATTCCTGGACATGCCTAGAAAAACTGTATCTCTTTGGCACACATTGCTCTCTACTCAGTTAAGCCTGGCATGCCTTAAAGGTGACTATAAGTGCATGTCAGCTGTGCATCAAGCTTAAAATATGTCTGGTGTGTCATGCTCACAGTGCTT
>JAVCKT010031074.1:0-13298 GCA_032273925.1 Rhynchotus rufescens | reverse complement strand
GGCGGGGGGGGAACCCTCCCTGCTTAGATGTTTTTGTTCTGCTAAGGTACCAAAATAGTATTTACATCTTATAGATGAGAATAGAGGCACAGAAAGTCCCAAATTCATTTCTCTTAGCTTTAGGTAGCCATCTGAGACTGTTAAGTTAGGAGCCTTCTCTAAGTTAGAAACCTCAGTTGTCTGTACAGGCATCATGTAAAGATGTAAAGACTGACCAGCAACACCAAGAGGTAGTTTTCCCTCACCTGGCAGTCCCTGGGGGCACCTTACTCTCACACATAAGTTGTATGTGTTAATTTAAAGGGAGGTACACATCGATGCCGTACATACATCTTTACCATACAAATGAGAGTAATAGCAAAGTAAATATTCGTAGCTGTTTTAGAAATTGGACAGAATCTTTAAACTTATTAAAGCTAGTAATTGTAAACCGGAGATATTGTGGCACTTAGAGTATTTGTACTTTCTGATTTGTAATAGCATTCCTGTAAAAATATGCAATACCAAAACCACCAATTTTAACAAATATGCAGCACTTTGACAGAACATAATACCTAACATGGTAAAAAGTATGTTAACAGAGTGACTTTAGGAAACCTGGAAAAAAACAGAGGCAAATGCAGTGAGATTAAAGAAAAGGAAATTGATTCTCAGTGTCCTTTTATCCTCAGTATCACAGCTATAGAAAACATAGCAGAGGCAGAGCTCAGAGGGCAAGACTGTCTTCATTTAGACAGTCTTGAAAGAAGTACTGATCTCAGCCCTAATCTGAAACATGCAGCTCCAAAGACCCACATCTGGAAAAAAAAAAAAAGGAAAAAAAAAGAAAAGTTATAGTAATATAAACACCTTTAAGCATGATTGCTACTCTATAGAGTGAGATCAATCCCTGCCATACCTAAATCTATCCCAAATCAAAGTAAATGTACTCCCCTTTCTCATATTTTGAGAAGATACAGGAGCTACACTGTTTCAACTACATGAATACAAGGATTGAAGTTATACATAAATGGCTCATATATGGATCTACTCAGTTAATTTTTGGCAGTAAAATTTGTTCACCTGTTGTTTTAAAGGCTCGTCACATTTGTTTAATCCATGTTGCTTTTAAGCGAAGAAATCTCTTACCATTATTAGGTAGGCATGTTGGCTGCTGCACTAAAGCAGATTCTGCTCCGGGTTAATGAACCTTGTTAAAGAGCCCATACAATATTTTCAAACAGATGTTACTCATCAAATGTAGGAAAACAAGAACTCCGTAGCTAAAGCCACGACAAAGTTTTTCAAGCTTATCCAGGGAGGGCATGGGTGATTAGAGGCCTGGGAAAGGCAGTCGGGGACCTGACTTTAGAATTATTTTAATTTAGATATTATTTTACTTTAGATATTATTTTAATTGATAATGCAAATTCCCCTAGTGGTTTTCCCTGTTTCTTTTTGCACCATATTCATCAGAGTTGCTGCTCATAACCCTATCTTAGGCTGGTGAAAGCTAAATAATACTCCAGTGGTTTGCTGCACACTCCATGCATGAATAACGGTGCTTGCTGTTGCTGCTCAGACTTTGCTGGCCTCTCTTTATGGTTCTCTGAAGGCAAAAGTATAAAAACAACATTCTGCAAAGACTCTTCTATTCTGTATTCAAGGAAATGCTGTAATTGTAGCAGAATATTGCTTAACGCTGGATGCAGCTGTGAGGGAAAGTGAGAAAATTCCTTCATGTCTGCTGCCAAAGTGCTTTTATTTTACAGTTAACAAGAAGCACTTATAGCAAGACATAAAACAGAGAAGGACGTGCTCATTTGAAAAATAAAGGTTAATCAAATATTGTAAAGTGGAAAACAAGGCAAATATTTTAATGCAGTCCCAGATGCGTTAAGTCAAGCAGGAGAAGCTATTCCTACTACTGTTTTCAGGAAGAGCAGCATTTGCTCTGTTTACTCAGCTTGAACGCATTTCAAGCTGCCACTGATGCACCGTGGGGAAACATGAATTGAATGAATCGGTGTTCTAGGCTGGAGCATTCTTCTCCAGCTTCCTACGGAAACCTCAGAGCCAAGAAGCTGTTTTTAGCAGTCCTGCACAGCCACAAGAGAGATGACACTCAATGGGAGCTATGGGCTTTAAGGTCACTAAATAGCAGGTACAACAATCTTTTACGCAATCTGTTTCCCAGTTCTTTCCATCAACTTTTCTTTTATGTCATTATAGCATTCTGCCCTCTACTGGGCTCAAATGCATGTAGTTTAGTGTAGGATAGCGTAACTATCCTCCTTTTCTCAGAAACAGATGTGGGGAAGAAATGGGAAATATTTAGTAATTCAACTACAGCAGTGGGGCAAAGAAGCAGCTAACAAAATCCTTAACCTGAAGGTCAATAGACTGAAAATAATTTGTTTTCTGATGCATAATCTCAGTCAGCATTATGAAACAGGCTATATTTAAGGTCAAGCAATCACAAGGACCCACCTGAATTTACAATCATGAATGATTGTGTACAAACATATGTCTGTAAAGGAAAAGGAAAATTTATGCACATGGTACATCCTCAAAGGATGCATACAAGAAAAAGGGACCATTTTGAAGGGATATTTTGCTTTCACAGATAAATGGCTCAAAAGTATGAATTAATCATGGAAAAGGCATAGAAAATGTAAAGAGTTGTTGTCATAGGGGCTGCAAGGTTAGAAGCAGAAACAGGAGTCTGATTTCCACCTTCATCAGCACAAAAAGCAGAGGCAAAATAATAAAAATCTTTGAGAGAAAAAAAGATTTCCAGATAGAGGAATAGTTGCCTATAAATAAACGCTCAACGAGTCAATAAGAAACATCAACTCCTTCTCTTCCAACAACTTACTCTCCATACATTTACTATGAACTAAGAAGCCCGGAAGGGCGACACAGCAGGGTGCAGACAATCCAGGGGATTTCTGGTGTGCATTAATGATAACATCTTAACAGAAGGGATTGAGGATCTGATGAATGGGGTCCTCTGCTGGACATCATTTGTCCAGTTCATGGACCTTGAATGCAAGGAAGAAGTAGTAAGGGATATGAAGTTTAATTCATGTATCTGGTGGCTATATAACTTTCATCCAAGACGAAAATGATGTTTTTACTATCTGAAAGTTGGTCAGAGCTCTGGAACATTCACAACAGGTTTTAGATTATTTATTTGGTACCTTTCTTCATCTCAGTTGCTGATCTTGCTTTCTTACAACTTCCCTCCCTCCTGAACCATTTCCTGAACCTGACACACCTTACTCATCTTCTTAACTTGTATTAAGGCTTCTTTTTATCACATGCTCTGGTCCACTGACTTGGCCTCTTATCCCCTTTAAAGATGGAAGTTGACATTTTCTTGAAATTATGTGCAGAAGCCCCCAAGATGATTCGTGTCTGAAATTAGGCAAACAAATTTAATTTGGTATTTGGAGTTTTAATAAGGAGCCTTTCTGTAGACTAACAGAAATAATTTTGGTTTAATATAAAATAGAGTCTGTAAATTAAAAGAAAGGAAGTATAGTAATTATTATATGTGATAAATCAGACATAAGACTAGGAGAAAAAGTGATGGAAGGCTATTTTGATAGATACACTATCGGATTGCTGATTGTTTTAAAAAAATGTCTAAGATTCCATTGCATTCAAGCTAATAAAAACTTAATTTATCTAATTAAATTTGTCCTTTAACTATGCTAAACTAATGAGCCTCTAGTTTTGTTCTTATGTGCTTCTTGACAGTATATGTATATGTTAGAGTGAAGATCCTGTTAATTATCTGTTTACTTAGCTCTTTTTGGATTTCATATGCCACATAGCAGCATGATATCCAAATGCTAGTTATCTTTTGAGGATATTTGTGAGTATAATGAGCATATGAAGCCAAATTTAGGTCTGCAAAGCAGTTCCAACGAGGCAAGTTTCTCCTCAGCAGGAATGCTGATATGGCTTGCATTTTTCCTCACGGATGCCTTGAGTCATAAATGCATTTGTATACATCATAGACTTTCTTTTATTAATATATTCTGGAAATGTTTATGTTGGCTTAATGATTGCAGGATAGTATCAGTGATCTATTGAACTTTGATCAGAGTACCTCATAAACCCTCTTTGCAGATGATGAACAGAAGTTTTGTGCACTTGAATATAAGATACTATTTCCTAACAGATACTCCAAATATAAAAAGTCGGATGTAAAAGCTGCTACTGTTATTGCTCTACAGTCTTTACTATATTCCAATTTTTGAAAATAAAAAAATAGATTTTATTATTGCCAGATACTCAAACTTCACACTCAGCGCTCTGAGTGCTATGGCAGTATTGTCACAACATATGCTCAGTCTGTCTTTAAGTTAAAAGTGCCCTATAGATAGACTCTGAGTCTATCACAAAGAAGGACTATCATAACTTTAAAATTTTCATCCTCTTGTATTATGCTTATGATGCACCGTGCTTTCAGGTAACTATTCACCTAGCCCACAGAAATCACTGTCATCTAATTGTTACAAGAATCAATGTGACAATATTAACAGGCATGAGAAAAGATGTTCCTTGGAGGGCACAGGCCTGGTTTCTCATGGACTACACCTACTTTTTCTCTTAGCCCACTCCTCCAAATCCTCCAGAAACTGTTGCTCACTATGATCACCTGCACCCATATACTGCTATGGAAGGTAGAGCTCAAGCTACCACAGAAGGAAGCAAAGAGAGACGGTTAGCCCAGACAGGAAAATGGAATCCCTACTGCTATGTCCTTAGGGTAAATGCAGAGAATCCAGCCTCTGCTTATTTTTTTCTTTTTCGGGAAAGAACAGAACTTTTGCCCCAACAATTGGACCCCAAAAACAAGAAGACAAGGCACTGAGGACCTACATTGTAATGTGGCCTGACTCTGCTCATCACTTGTGCCCCACAAGCTGATCAGAATGCTGATGTGATGGTGTTGGCACAGGTCCTCTTCATCGGAAAATATGGGCTCAGCTCTCCCAAGGCCCAGAACCAATTAAAGGGCAGTAGTGACAAATATGCGGTTCCTAAATCACCTAAACCTGAACAGAATCTACTAGAATTGAAAATTGCCAATATCTGAGGCAATTCATCCCATTAAATCTTGAAGACTTGCTACAAATAACAGAGATCTGGCCATCAACTACTTACTATTTTCAGAATTGTTATGTTTTATAATAAAGTTGGGCACGAGGACTGGTTTACTTTTGTTCCCGAATATCACTTTTAGGAACCTGCATTTTTTTCCCACTCTTTCCACTCAGAACCTTTATTTGGTCTCTTGAAAACTGATCTTCGTTCAGAAATCAGATATTGAGAAAATAAATATCTATGAATGTTTTAAATTTAGGTTTATGCTAGCATTTGAAAGTTTAGAACCATAATCAAATCTGAAAATGAAGTTACTTTTTCTGTTATTTTTGCTATGTACATATAAATTTTTTTGTTTCTTGGAGGCCTAAGCCATTCTGAAACTATAAAACTATAAAATAGTTAAAAATTGCATTCTGGTCTTAATATCATATAAAACCTGGAGTAACTTACCAAATAGACATACTTCACACTGCACTAACTTTCACTTCAGACTTCCTTCCAAGATATGCCTGATAGGAATAATTACTATGGTAATGATAGCCAAGCTGTAAACACATGATGAGATGTGAATAATAGAGTGTGCAATATATAATTATTGGTTGGCAATTAGAGTTTTTCTTTCCATTTATAGTACTTAGCAAGAAGATTCTTTCAAATGAGATCAGAAACAGGTTTAGGCTTCTCAGCAGTTCAAGTAAAATAGAACTGATGGGAATGAAAATAGTTTCGTTCCCCCTTCATCTCACCAGCCTTTCCCTGAAGTATAAAACATCTCCCTTTTGCTGAGACTCACAAGTGTCTCTCACAGACATTTGTGTTAGTGTTTTCCAAAGTCACTTTCTTTTCTCTGTGTGAGCTTTCTCAACCTGCTTCACATAAAATTGCCCCTACTTTTATACTGTCCTGGACTGCCAGAAGAATGGAATGGGGAATAATGAAAAATTTTTCTTACATATATCTCAATATGCTGTTCAGAAAAGACACTAAGATTTACATGCCTCTTCCTTTTCTATGTGAGATTAGATATAATGGCTTCTCAAAAAAATAATTGTTCTTTATGTTTTTCACTTTCCTGTTCTCACAATGCCGACTTGTAATCTTGCATTCATATTGTTTGAAAGTCATTGAAAATAATCATTTTAATATGCTTCTTACTTTCTTTCAAACTTTTTAGAGCTAACTTGTCAGTCTGTGAGTTTCCTAGCAGCCTGGCCTTCATTTTTGATGATACTCTAAATTACGTGACTCCCTAACTAGAAAAATTTTCATTCTTTGCCTTGATAAAATTTTACTATGATTGACCTTGTGCCAAATGCCATCTAGTACATTTTTTCAGTAGGAATAGCCTGGGAACTTTTGAATTAAACATGCAATCACACTATTTTCCCAAACTTCCAGAGTAGCAACACATCAGGCTTTGAGTCAGACCTGAAGGACTTACTAAATATACTGAGACTTAAGAACCTTAAGCAGCAATCACCACATGGTGAAGTGTCCTACAGTTAGTAGGAATTTTTTAGTACATTGGCACTCCTTAGCAACATGCACGGCAGGATGAAGAGTTCTGGAGAGGTCCCAGGCAACTGGAGACTTGCTAGTGTGACATCCATCTACAAGAAGGAGTTGGATGGAGGATCTAGGAATACAGACTGTCAGCCAGACCTTGGTATCAGGAAAAGTTATTGAGTAGATCATGTTGAGGGTGATCACACAGCTCGTGGAGGACAACAAGGGGATCAGGACCAGTCAACATGGGTCCTGCCTGACCAATCTGACCTCCTTTTAAGACCATGTGATGCGCTTAGTGGGTGAGGGAGAGGCTGTGGATGTGTAGACTATGGTAAGTCCTTTGACACAGTCTCCCACTGCATTCTCTCGGAGAAGCTCGCAGCCCATGGCTTAGACAGGTGTACTCGTCACTGAGTGAAAAAATGGCTGGATGTCTGAGCCCAGGGAGTGGTGGTGAATGGAGGTAAATCTGTGTGGTGACTGGTAAGTGACATTTCCCAGGGGATTAGTGTTGGGGCGGGACCTCTTTGATATTTTTATCAATGATCTGAATGAGGGGGATTGAGAGTGTTGGTTGACAGCCAGCTGAACATGAGCCAGCAGTGTGCACAGGTAGTCAAAAAGGCCAATGTCATCCTGGTTTGTATCAGGACTAGTATAGCCAGAAAGACGAGGAAAGCGATGATTCCCTTGTGTTCAACATTGGTGAGGTCCCACCTCAAATACTGTGTTCAGGTTTGGGCCTCTCACTGCAAAAAGACATTGAGGTACTAGAGTGTGTCCAAAGAAGGGCAACAAAGTTTGTGAAGGGGCTGGAGCACGAACCATATGAGGAGTGACTGGGGATTATGGGATTATTTAGTCTGGAGGAGACTCAGGGTAGACCTTATTGCTGTCTACAGCTACCTGAAATGAGTTTGTAATGAGGCAGGGGTCAGTCTCTTCTCCAAAATAACTATCAATAGAACAAGAGGAAATGGCCTCTAGTTGAGCCAGGGGAAATCCAGGTTCGATGTTAGGAAAAAATTCTGCACAGAAAGAGTGCTGAAGCATTGGAACAGATTGCCCAGGGAAGTGATGGAGACAGCATCCCTTGTAGTATTCAAGTAATGTGTAGATGAGGCACTTAGGGACATGGTTTAACAGGCATGATGTTGAAAGGCTTATGTTTGGACTTGATGATCTTGAAGGTCTTTTCCAACCATTATGATTCTATGATTCTAATTCTTCTTTACACAAAGGCAACAATGATGCCTGATTTAAACTTGACTATAGAAACTTTGGTGCAAGGAGCGTATTTTCCCACTTGTTTCCAAGCCACTAGACCAAGGGAGAGCACTCACCTACACACAGCCCAGGATGGCACAGAATATCAATAATGAATAACAGACCCACATTTCAGCCAAAGATCCTTCTTCCACTTCTTCACTGGAAGCAGCTTGCCAAACTTCTGAGTTCAATGTAAGATACATTTGTTTCACCTGGATTTTGATGGGGTGTTTTAAGCAAAGTTTTTCAGATCACTTTATTTTCCAGATTCAGATGCACTATCATACATTTTGCATTGCTGCTCCACTTGGATTTTCTCTGCCTAAATAGCTTTTTGAAGTTATGATAACTGAGGATATTTAAAAGTGAGAAGACAGTGCATCAATCAATACTACATAAATTAGTAGATACCTTACAAAGAACTTGGGAGAGCTTACAAATGATGAAATGAAGATTAAAAGGCATTTTATGACCAATGACTTTGAAACAGTACATTGAAACTGCCAACAGTACATTCTAAGTTCTTTTGTGCAGTATGGTTTTAGATTGCCAGTCTGGGGGGAATGTCATTGTCCCCCTTGTGGGGTTGGACTGCAGACAGAGAAATGAACTTTCCTCATATTCAGTTCAGTTAATTTCCTATTCTGCTTAATTTCATTCCATTAGTGTCCCTTGTGTAAAAGGTTCTCTTTGTAAGCAGCTAATTGACACATATCCTGTTAAATTCTTGAAAGCCCCAATCTCATGATATGAGAGCAGCATATTAGTGTCTCAATGAGAAAAAAAAATATCGTGAGAGGTTAACTGTCAAATCTCTGCTTCTTGATAGCAGATTATCGTGCCTGATTTAGGAATTTAGCAATATTACTGGCATTGAGGGCTGGCAGGAGTAGGTCTTGAGTACAGGAGAGAAAACTTGAGGTATTCCAGGTTAGCAGGATGTGCTGATTTATTGTGTGGAAATGAAAATAATGGCGTAGGACACAGACCCTAGCAAACCAGGTGTTACCAATGCTGAGGCAAAAGATGTTCATAATTACATGTGGACATCCTGTGTTTTTCTGTGGAGCTAGAAAACTTCAACTCATCCCATAACTGTGGTACATGGACTGCTGGTGAAATGCAGATCATCTTAGGGTGAAACATGTCAGAACTTGGGGAAGAATCATCCTTCTTAGTCAGGCTGAGCTTAGCTCCATGTGCCTTATGACTGCTTATCTTGAAGCAAATCTGCCAAACAGTCAGGGAGCCTGTTCTTAGCTTCTGTAAGTAGTTATGGGGAAAATAAATAAATAAAACAGATCTAGGGAAAGTTTCCTACCTCTAGTCACTGATACGCTTGGAAAGAGATGGGTTGTTTTCAGGTCCTGTTCCCTGCAAATTTCTGCAGTGCCAGTCCACATCAGGTGGCATTAGCTCTCCACATGTTGTGTTGGTACTGAGGTGGTCATTGAAGCAAGCTACCTTTGCTTAATGCTATCTGGGGACAAGCATCTTAAGCAAGTTTCCTAATACGGAGACTACTGATTCCTTGGGAATACTAATAGTGGCAGTGCTAGTGATTTACAGGCTGTGTGGCTATCTCACCAAGACACATAGCTCTTTCAGACATGTTCTTTACATCTACTATGAGAAAAGGCAGGAAAGAACAAATGCTGAAGTCTGCTCTAGTAGAAGCAGACTTCAACTGCAATAATACAGACTAATACAATTGTGATTTTTTCTTTTGTACCTGTGAAATTGTATAACGCTGTTTATGCAGAATTCTTTCTTTCTCCATCGGTTGTGAGCATAACAGACCTCAGTTTTTGTTTGAGAAAAGATTCTCAGCCTCAGCTGAATACACTGTCCAAGTGCCTGCAGCTGAAGTGCAAGATCTTTTGTAGGAACTACTTGTTACCACTCAGTTTTACCAAATGTTTACATGTGTTGTTCTTTAGCATATGAGTAACCTCGACCTTGTTGAGTCAAAGGATCAAGCACATACTTAGCTTGACGTATGTTTAGCACTAACTGGATTGGAGCCTAGTGCATTAGCAGCATAGTAAGGGTATTTTGACACTGCATTATTGTTTTTAAGGTCTATATTAAGTTACATAATTACATTAATTTAATGACTACATTAAGTTACATAAACTGCGCACATCAAGAATAAGCAACATGTTTTTTTCTTTTACACTTCACAGAACGAGGCTCTAAAGGACATCTTGATCTCACAGAACTAATAGGAGTTCCTCTCCCTCCCTCCGTCTACTTTATCACCGGCTATGGAGGGTTTCCAGCTTACAACTTCGGCCCAGATGCTAACATCGGCAGATTGACAAGTGCTATAGTGCCCCTGCCTTTCTACAGAGATTTCGCTATCGTGGTTACAGTGAAACCAAACAGCGATCGAGGAGGAGTGCTATTTGCCATAACAGATGCCTTTCAGAAAACTATTTACCTGGGAATGAGGCTTTCACCGGTTGATGACAACACCCAGAGAATAATCATGTATTACACAGAGCCTGGTTCCCATATTTCCCGAGAGGCTGCTTCATTTAAAGTACCAGTGATGACTAACAGGTGGAACAGATTTACAGTGACTGTGCAGCGAAATGAAATTGCTTTGTTCATGGACTGTGAAGAGTATCAGAGGGTTCAGTTTCAGAGATCAAATCGAGCCTTGATGTTTGAATCTGGCTCTGGTATATTTGTTGGCAATGCAGGAGCAACAGGATTAGAAAAATTCACAGTAAGTACCATCTGACATATTCACATGTCTCAGCGCTGTAAATATGAACCCTGTATCCGATAAATTCTACTTGCAATGCCTAAATCTTAAGTTTAGGATACAAATTATATAACTCACATTTACCATACCAGGCTGTTATTTGGGCAGTGCCGATAAATAATAATTGTAGTTTAAAATTCAGATATTGTTAGGATCTCCGAAGTTTATTAATGGTCCAGCTATAGACCTCAATGTTGAGAGTGAGTAAAGGAAAATTTGAAACTCTTAATAGTTAGGTTATTCCACATAGAACACTAGGAAGATGTGATACTATGAATTATATACAAATCAGACCAAGGAAGTACATCAGAGATTTGGAAGATGAAGATCTGTCTGTAAGTTGTATACTATTTGAAGCTTATTAGGCACTCTAGAAAAATCAAACAGACATAACCATTAATAAAAGACTCCTGAGCTGTAAGAGGTTGCATGAAAAAATCCTGCTGTTGAGTCTAGCCTGGAATTTTCAGCTACTGAACTACCAAATGCAAATACAAAAGCTGTCAAAGTGCAAGATTTTGGCAAGCTGCCAAACTGAAATTGAAATAATATACTTTCTTTGTGTTTTTGTATCTCCTTTGTGTAGTAGATACAATTTTGTGAGATCAATGTCTCTTAAGTTAGTAAAGCAGCAGTGCAGATCTGAGCAGATCCTTTACTTGGGTAAAAGAGGATGCTCTCTCCAAAGCTCAAGTGTTTTTATAGTTTGTGAGCTCTAATAAACAATGACAAAACTGCCCACTAGTGCTACCTTTCGTTGCAGATATGAGTGGATGAGTGGACTATTGGGAAAGCTTGATTAGTAAGTAGGAATGAGAAATATTTAACAAAATCAGAGCATTTTGGTACTCCACCTGGAAAATATGTGTGATGATTATTGATGATGATTTCAGAAACTGAATCTGTAAATATGATGATAGAAATGCACAGTGAGTTACAAAATAAGCATTTCCGCTGAAACAGGCAATTCTGTGGACTACATGGAGTACATAATTTTGCTCCATTATCCTTTACATGCTTCAGGTCCATTAATTGTGACATTTATTCTAGGTTATTTCTTCTTGCATCAAATGTTACAGTTGCTTCTGGATAGAAAAACTGTTCATTCTTCCTCAAATTCTCTCTGTATGACAAGAATTGCTTACCTTTGATGCCCAAAACAGAAATAATTCACAGCAGATTGTGCAAATGACAAGATTATGAATGGATATGAATCCTGTGAAAATGAAACATCGTTTTCAAAAAACTACTGAAGTCTCTGATTGTGCCTCCTTTCATATGTAATTTGTCAGTGAACCATTCCATTATTTTGGCACAGCTCAATATTTCAGTTGCCCATTGCTGAGTTTTGAGGGAAATAAATTACTGAAGTGTTATCTCAGATTGTCTGCAAACTCAGGAAACATTATGAGTTTCCTGGTTTTTGCAGTTACATAGACTAGAGGCTAGATAGTTGAAAAGATAATCTCAGATTTTGTTCTGAAGCATTCTAGAAGCCACCAGAAGCACTATCTCAAAATATTCCCTTGCTTATAATTTCCCAAGGCTTCTTGAGACAGGGAGAGATCAGCTGTAGAGATAAAATGGTCAAATAAAAAACCAGACATAGCAGCATATACAAAATGTAGCTCCTGCTATGCTAGAGTTTGCATTCTCTGTGGTAATAAGCAATCGCAAAAAAGCACAATACTCTCCTGATTTCAACAATTATTGCAGTTTTCCTTAGCAAGACACAATTTTTGTGTTTCTCAGGGGCAAATCTATGCACTTATGACAGTACTCAGCAGATCAAAAGCAAATCTTTGCACAGTGTAAAGGGTTCTAGGATGTAGTTATACTTCCGTTAAAAAACCTAGTGTGTGTCCAGGGGAGTTTCTTATACTTTGCTTTCAGTCTGCACATGCGTGCTAAATTATTCCTGCTTCTGTACTTCACTGATACTCCTGAAACTTATTGTACCATTTGGTAGATTTTGCAGTTCTAAAGTTTTCTATATTTTGCAAAAACAGATAAAAAAAAAAAAAAAAGTATTACCATTATAAAAATGAGCTTTTTGTTTTGAAAATTTATGCTTCAGATAATTTCCAAAGTAAGTCAGACCAAAGTTGGCAATTTTTGTCTTCATACCTGCTACTTAGAATATTACTTCTATTATTTGCTGTTGTTGCTTCATGTAGGGCTCTATTCAACATCTGACAATCAAATCTGATCCAAGGGCTACTGAAGACCAATGTGAAGATGATGATCCTTATGTAAGTATTTGCATACTATCTGTTTTCAGTGCCTGTAAATTTCAAAATCACCTGTCATAGGACATTTTTAATAAGACTAAATGTAGTATTGTTTTTCCTGAGAATATCCTACAATACTTTACATGTGAATGGCAACCTCTTTCTTTTCTTTGACATAGCCCCTATAACTGATTTTCAAAGACCATCTTTTTCTTTTGTCCGTAACACCTTTGACTTTATGAACTAAAGGGTCATCTTCATGAAATGTTTTAGTACTGAGATAAATTAACATAATAATGAGACTAAGGCATTACTAACTGAAGAAAAGTGATAACTAAGTCCTATCTTCATTGAAGCAGTAAGCTCTTTGGAGAATATGCTTTTTTTTCTGCTGTGCTTTTTTATAATTCTCT